>APFE030959425.1:85162-101817 GCA_000404065.3 Pinus taeda
CCAGCCATTCATACAATCCCTGCTTTGTTTTGAAAGCAGTGTTCCATGCATCTTGCTCTGCAACTCTAACCTGATGGTATCCACTGTGCAAATCCAGCTTGGTGAAATAGACAGCTTCCTTCAATTGATCTAAAAGATCATCTATGCGAGGAAGGGGATAACGATTTTTAATTGTTATCTTATTCAGTGCTCGGTAATCAATGCACATTCTCCACGAGTCATATTTATTTCTCACCAAAACAATTGGTGACCCACATGGTGATGTGCTAGGCCTGATGAACCCTTTCTCGAGCAACTCCTGCACCTACTTCTTGATTTTAGCACTCTCTAAAGAGGACAACCTGTACATCCCAATGTTAGGCAAAGGAAGATCTTGTTGCAAAATAATATCATGTACTATTCCCTTTTTGGGTGGCAGACCTTTAGGTTCTTGAAATAAGACATCATACTCTGAAACAATCTTTTCTATATCAGTTTGTTGATTAGCATTACAGCCCTCAAATATTATGGTTTTATCGGGTGTCTTTTCCTTCACAACCATCAGTAAGAACTGTTTGCATGAATTTATCATTCTTTTCATCCATCCTAAGTTTATGAGAGTGTAATTATTCTTGAGCTTATGAGCTTTTACAAAGTATTCGATTCCATCTTTGACCAGTAGATACTTATTCTTAGCTCTATAGAAAATAGCCTTTCTATCATACAAGTAAGGACTTCCTAAAACAATTCCACATATATCCAAAGGAATTACATCTAACTCAACCTCATCTACAAATGTTGACCCAAAAGAAAACTTGAGTTTGCACTGTCTAGTCACTTGTAGTTGTGCTTTATCATTCAACCATCCTAATGGGTATGGTTTCTTATGAGGTGCAGTTGTTAATCCCAATTTCTTTACAATTGCTTCAGAAATTAGATTTACTTGTGAGCTACTATCAAACAAAGTATCAATCTTTTGATTTTTGGAAACAACTCGAATATGGAAAAGCTCATGTATTTTTCTCTCATGTTCTTCATCAATAACAGATTGAGCAGAATTACTAGTAGATGCTTCAGAATTCTTACCTTTTATACATGTGGCTGCAATGATTGTTTCATCTCGCAAGTCTGACCCCAAATCTTTCTGAATAGCTGCAATAGTCTTCTTCTTCTTGCCCTCGAACTTCTTAGGTCTCAGCTCTGGATGCAGAATCCAACAATGCTCATCATCATGCCCCTCCTTTTTACAGTGAGTGCATGCAGCTTTGCCTCTTTATGCAGTGTTAGCCTTCCTTGCTTTCCACTTATGCTTTCTTTTCTCCTTGCTTTTGCTTACAGGGGGTTGGGATGGTCCCCCAACTTCTGGATTTCCATTCTTTCCTTTAGCTTCTAGATGAGTAGCTTGTACAAATACCTCATCTATACTAGTGGGATTAAACATGAGGATGGTATGCCTCATGTAGCTGTGTAGACCACCAATGTACTTCAAAGAGTTTCTGGTGAGTCTAATGAGATACCCAACATCAATGCTCTCTTTCTAAATTCTTGAGTATACCCTTGCACACTTTTCCCTTTCAACTGCCGAAGAGTTTGCCAACTCATCATGGCTTGTTGCATGTATGCCAATGGATAGAACTTCTTTTTTTTTGCAGAAACAAATTCACTCCATATAGAGATGGTATTACCATGCTTCCTCACATCAGCTTGGGTTCTGCCTTCCCACCAAACCAAGGCAGTGCCTCCTAGGTGTAGGCTTGCCAGCTGGATCTTACTCCTGTCTGAGTCTATGTTTTGTACCCTGCAATACACATCAATTTGTCTAACCCAATTGTCCAACTTTTCAGCATTTAGCTCTCCATCATATATAGGAAAATCAAATTTGACATCCAATTTAATCAAGGATGCTTTCTTATTATGCACAGGGCTACTAGGAGGTGTAGAAAAGCTTTCTTCTTTTCCCTTTCCTTTTGAGTGGTCATGAGAATGAGATTCATCTTCTTCTTTATCTTGTTTAGAGCCTGATGAATCTTCATCCTTGTGCTTTCTAAAGTCCTTATACATTTCTTCTACCATGGACTTTATAGCTAGGAAACTTTCTATGAACTGGGGGTCTGGCCCTATAGAACCTTCTTCTAACATTATCTTCCGAGTATAGACTCTCCCAATTTCAAGATTAGTTTCCACCAACTCTCCTTCCCCTAATTTGAGCTTTGATCTAGTGATAATTCACAGCTAAACCAACACAAACTTGTCTAACCGTACAGCCTAAAGCTCTGATACCACTTGATCTGATAATCACCCTATGAGTGACCTCAGTTGAAGATTTATTAAACAAAAGTTATTACAGACTCATGTACTGGTGTGTGTTCTGTGTCATTGAACAACAGATCAATCAAATTGCCAATACACAAACATTTTAAATGGAAAGACAATAGAGAAATACAGTATTCAATACTAAGACACAAACAATTTTAATAAGGAGTTCACCCTATTCTCCAGCGCTACGTCTCTGGTCCAGCTTCAGTGGTGGCCTTGTTTTATTATGTCTTACAGCAGAGAATTTACAATCCAGGGACTCAATATGAGCTCTCCTGATAGCGGATTTTGCTTGGCAGGGTGGTTCTTGGATTCCCCAAGCCACTCATAGTTCACAGACTCTTTTTCTTCCTACCAACTCTGTGACCTTTGTTCTGCAGTGGAAAGATCCAACTGTGATGCTCAATCCAGATAGATTCCTCTATGGGAAGGCTTGAATCTTCAAGCTCTCTGGTACTCGATGCTGCCTATGGTCAGCTCGACCCTCTGTCTCTTCTTCTCGGCTTTACTACTCTCTGTGTTCAGTCCTCCTCTCAAGGTTCACTGTTCACTGTCTTTCTTGGTTGCTTGGATTCTTCTCCTAATTTCCTTCTTCTGTTTTTGACTGTCTCTGTTCATGGCTTTAACCAGCCGATCCTATGCCTGTTCGGTTCTTCTCTCGCCTGCATTGATTCGCCTTCTGTAGCTGTGCTTGGCGTTCCCTGTTCAGCGTTAACATGAGTGATTAGGGAGTGCCACATGTCCCCATCTAACTGGTGCCAGCATGCTTTGTTGACTCGTTCCTCCAGTTATGTCGCGAATACGCTCTTTCTCCACTGTGGCGATCAAAAGATTCCAAATCCCTTTTAAATCGCAGCTTATTTCCCTGTCGATTCCGCTTCTTTCCATCGGGCACAATCTCAGTCATCCAATCTGGGCTCCTCAAGATCCAACGTCATACACACGTCGAGCGCGGTTGACTTGCTCGACCGTTAACGCGTGATCACGGTGGTTTTTCTCTCACCTCCACTAGCATGTGTCAATCGTTGATTGTGATCGCTCCGCTCTCTCCAAAACCTCTTACCGTTTAAGGGCATCCCAATCAAACTACCGGTTTCCAGGTCGTGGGTCCCACCGTCATACATTGGCGCTTTTTACCTTTTTCCCGCCCGCGGTCCTCTGGCTCCCAACGTGACTGAGTGCTTAGGCTTCCCCCATTTCAACCTTGTTCGCCTAGTGATGCACGATTAGCACTTAAGCACTAATCGCGCGTCAAAATCGCCTCCTTTTCCCAATCCGGGGCTCCCAGGGGCTATTTTTACCTCCTGCTTAGTCTCCATGGACCTTGGTCAGCGCACTTTGACCGAGGTCCTCGTCGTTCCGCATCAGCTGCCATGGCCACTGGTTCAGGGTGTTTTTGATGCCGTTTTGGATTTCTTGAAGGATTTGTTTAACTCAATGCAGTCAAATTTCTTGACAGTCTTTTGTGGATCTGATTTGGATCAGTGGGTGAAGGTGTATGTTGTGGAGGTGAATGTGGAGGTGGTGTGGGTAGATGAGGTATCCATGGAAAGCCCTACCTTATCAACTAGACAACGCTATGTGATGAAGCATGTGCTGCTCCCTCGTCATCACTTGAAGGAGGTCCAATCAATGGACTATATTCAAGACCTGTTCTACCTTGTTTTCTAAAACTTCATCCACTTTGCGTAGATCCAAACATCAAGGTAATGGCATAACCCACTTTTCACACAAGAGAATCTCAATCTAAGTATTCAGAGATCTTAAATACTTACCTCGCGACCCCTTAAAGAAGAGCCACTCTGCTTCACTATAACTAAATGAGGTATCAACCACAAACTCTATAAAAAATCCTCCAATGACTCGATCAAGCCAATGATCAACTACATGCGCGATCTTATCTTCAGAAGCTTCCAACCTTCATACAAGCTCTGCGGTCCACACTATCAGACTATCAAACCTCCACCTTCCTTGGTCATCTACCAATTTAGCGATCTACTTGTATAGCTCGATCACGAAGGTGCAGAAGAAGTTCTCATGTATTTTTGTCTATAAATATCTATCCAACCATTTTTCTTTCATCAAGCGTGGATTTCTATTTTATTGCACCGTGAATTTGTGGATCTTTCTATCCAACCACTTCTTAATTTCCTTCTTGGTAGGATTCTAGTGATGCGATATCAAACATCTCTTTATGTAGATCCTGGTCTCGGCAATGGAACCATTTTTTGGCTTGGTAGGTCCTGACCCAGGTTCAAAGTTAGTTGCACCAAACAAATCCCTACACTATTGGCCCTTTCGACATCAATCTGCGGAGTGCAAACTAAAGTCTCACCTAAAGTAGTATGGGGGGATGTTGGAACCAAGTTTCCACACCCAGAGAGCAGTGTGATGTCTTTTATGATCTATATCTGACTTCGTGTAGATTGATAAGCCTTTATGGCTTATTGATGGAACTCCCTTTAATTAGCTACTAGGCCTTCGTGAAGGTCTACGACTGGCTTTAGTAGACCCTAAACAGGCTAATTAGCTACTTACGTGCATCCAAGATTATTTTTAACCCAATATTTATTTAGATTTGCTTAAGTGTTAGATAACTTTAACATGCAACAATATAATCTTTGCATAAAGACTTGACATCAATTGCATTCACATAACAATATAGATCTGGTAATGTCACGCATCAATACAACATTATTTCATAAACCCATCATTCATCACAACATAAAGCACATTATAACAGAAGTAAATGGATAAACAAAGGAATTTCTGTAATAATTTTCTTTATTGATAATCAGTTAAGCTTACATACTCAAGACTTCCCTACACACTCAGTTGTAGGGGTTCATGCACTCAGCTGTAGGCACTACTCTAAGCCTATGCACACACAACTACAAAGCCTTTCTTCTAACTTTTGCACTAACTTAGACTCCTTTTGTCGTACTCGTAGACAACTTCTATTCTTCTATTACCCTGCCTTAAACTCTCTACGATGCACCTATTTATACAATCCCATGGTCCACAGACCATGGGTAGATCTTCATAAAGCTGACTTAACTTACATAAAAGAGGGTAAACTATGCACTCTTCGACCACAATTTTCGGAGACTTTCCATATTTTTACATAAAACTTGGGCTTTTGCCCCAAAACTGACCCAAGGGACCCCATCCCAACACTCGTTAAACTATTGGAATAGTCCAAATAGAAGAACAAGAAGAATCCAAACTATTATTACATTAAGCTAATAGTTAGCTATCATCTTAATGCATAAAAGCTTGTGTTAGGTGTAATATATGGCAAATTAATGTACCAAAATTTAATGTTGATCCAGGGTTCGTACTAGACTTCGAGGTGTAGCACTAGAAATGGTAGAGAAAGACTTCAAGAACCTGCAAAAAAAAAACCTAATATGTCCTTGAAAAATAGCTTCTCACACATTTGGGTTCCTGAAAACACTTAGTTAATTCGTGCTCTAATATTGCAATCAAAAAAATTCATTAGAAACAAAACCCTAAATGTCACAAACACTAATATTCCAGTCTACCAACATTTCAAATCAAACCCTAACTACTCAAAATCGAAAGAATTTATCCCTCTAAATTTTTATTTATAATTCATTCCTACAAGTAATGTATAGCTATATTAACACTTGAACTTAGGTAGGTATTATCTATCACTCTCTCTTACTCAATAACTTAGATTGGTCCATGGAAGAATTGAACTCTCCATATAGGTAAATGCATGTGTGGAATTGACATGCATAATTCATAGTATCTCTCAAGTTTTACAAACTTGAGGCTGACATTAAAAGTATTGAGGTAAGGAATGTAACATTATTGCTAATATGCCCACGGGCCTTTGGATTGATGGTGAATGGGTGCTCTATTAAGGCACCCCTTGTGATAGGTCACCGGTTAAAATCCCCCGTGGGTGCTTAGGTAGTATTATATAGAAAAAAAAACATTATTGCTAATATTATAAATCTTATCACCACTTTTTGGTGCCATTGTAGAGGAGGTGCTAAAGAACACACATTATTTTTTATCATCTTTATCATTTTAACACAAAAAAGAGAGAAAAAATAGTTTTATATAATAGGTTGCATTTTTTTTGTTTAAGGAGTTTCTTAATAATGCATGCCTTAACTTAGGGATAAATTAGGAAAATTTCATTTAGAATCCCCACCATTGGACCAAGACTTGAAAATAGAAAAAAATAACAAGTTGATTATGGATGATCTTTTCAAGGGATAACAGATTTTTTATAAATGTCTCAAAAGAGGAAGAATCATAATTATTAGGTACCACAATGACACATTGTGGTTGGAAAAACCATTGCACATCATGCCAACATCCATCCACAATGTCACCAGGTTATCGCATACATGTGACAAGATTCCAAAGGTAGTCAATTCGACTGTTTGGATTCAAGAGTTCATTGGAGGAATAATGGCTAAGAATTACAATGGCTTAATTATCATCCATGTTTGGGACCCCCAAGTAAAATGGGCATGCATTATTATTTAGTTTTGCCTTACTCTAGTGGGTTAAGCATCTAACGTCATATTGAACATGCTATAATAAATTGACAAGATTACCAAGACAATAAAAATATACAATTAGGCAGAGTATGTTATTGATATGGTAAAATCGAATTACCAAGATTGTCAAAACTCTGGAAATATTGTTTGATTCCCATATTTATTAATTTGGTTAGATATCAAATAGGTTTCCCCAGTTGGTGAGAGAAAAATTACAAATAGGTGTGTTCCATTAATGAAAAATTATAAAATATTTGCACATGGTTGGTCAAGATCCCCTGAGTTGGTTTCCTCGCAAGATATATTTAGGAATTGGATGTTCAATTTAAAAATGGTGTCAAATTGATGGAGGGTTCCTCAATAGATTCAACATATGTTTCCTAGCATGTCACAAATTCAACTATGCCTCAACAAAACAAAGATTTGGTATGCCAACTCTAGTGATGTTGAACCTCAGATTCTCCCCTACCAACCTTCTGTTGAACAAATATTTGAGGAATTAAATCGACAAACAAATATTATCTTCCCAATTTCACCATATGCTTCAAAGTCGTAGACTGAAGTCCTTTCTCCTTTAATAGATGGGGATCATGAGGAATAATATGAAGCAAAATTTTATACAACTTCATTCAAAGTTTACTTGTCAAGGCCTCTGTCGGAATCCTCAAAGTAGTTTGCAAGTAAGGAAGTCAACATGTTTGTCGAGGTTGAATAAGAAGGAATGTGAATCAACTAGAAAGATGTATGGATAGACATTAAACTCAATGACCCTAAATTGCAACACTGAATTGACTCAATTGTAAAATAGGTCTTGAAGGAGACAAAAGAAAAAGGGAAAGTAGCGAGAAATCCAAGGAAATATCAAGAGTTTTTGAGGTCATATGTCAACCTAGACATTTTACAACCCCTGGGACATGCCAAGGACATTTTCACTGAAACAATAAATCAAAAGGTTATGGAAAAGCAAGGAAAAGAAGGACATCAATAGTCGATGTGAGTATAGTCGAGTGCTCATAAGGGAACTTTGGTACAAAAATAGACCCAAGGTTAGCCAATCAGGGGTAAAAAAGAGAAGGGGCAAGTACTATAAATCGACCTAAAATTAGACTCACCTCTTGTTACTTCAACACCTATTGTAGGAGTGAATGGTGTATACAAGACAACAATTGATCAACATGCTGACATTCATGAGCTTTCATAAAAATACATTGGGTTGACCGACTTGAGTTAGGGTACTTCAACAAAGGTTGAACCAAAAATGAAATATGAATTAGGCACACCCCAAACTCAACAACAAGTATCATCTAGACAAGTGACCATAGTTGAAACAGCCTACCAAAAAAAAAGAAAAGGATCATCAAAATAAAGGCATACTAAATTGTACAACCTCACTTATCCATTTGACAAACTTGTGTTTTATTGTCTAGATTATTCAATGAAAGAAGTTAGATGAAGATGGAAAAAGAGAGTGACCGACAACGATATGTTAAAACAAAGGAAGCAACAAGAAGAGGAGGTCATTCAGAGAGCATGACCTAGCCCACAACAAAACTCAATAAATACATTCTTACCAAATTTGATGATCCACACGTCGTTTTGATGGCCAAAAATGACCATAATCAACAATGGGGAGATGGCATGGTCAGGGCCCCAATTAGGCCCTTATCTGTTTGGGATGGTGATTTCACTAGTCCAAATGGGTCCAGTTATCCCTCTAAGATGAAAGTAGTAGAAATAAATCATAATCTATTGTCCTTATCCTAGTTAAGAGCAAGATATCATAACATAAACTAGCTTAAATTTAGAATAAAATTGGAGTCAACAGATCAGGGAAATAGTTCTCAAATATGTTACTTATTCAAAAAAATATGGACAAACAAATATTTGAAGTTATCAAGTCTTCTTCTCTTCTACTTCTATTTATATCCTCTACACTAATTCTCTAAAATTTTGTAGGTCTCCAAATCCCCCCCTTATTCAGGACAAAGTCGGTTTGGTACAATTGATAAAGATAGCTAAACAACTATAATCATCCACACACACACACACACACACACACATATATATGCTAGTACTCAACCCCATGTATTAGTCTAGATTGATTGTTGAGGATATCTAATGTAAATGTTGATTTGTTGGTTCTCGACCACTTTGTGTCTCTTCTATTTTCCTTGCATTGCATATGATTATGTAGTTACTATTTGTTCCTTCCTATTTGTAGTGTCCCATGGCCCCTACTCGAGCAACACCAATATATTTTTAGCTACATCATTAAAATTAAATTCAATGCAGAGGCGTAAATATTAATTTCAAGAAAAATTTCTCCCTGAACCTAGTTGTTATATTAATTGTAAATGCAACACTACATGTCGAAATGCAATATTTTTCACACATAATTCATAGAGTTATAACAAGCAGCAAAGTAAATGTGCATCGATAGTCAATAGCCAGAACCCTAAATTTAGGGTTTTCTAAATAAAAATATTAACTTGACACAATCACATAATTAAATTTACGTACATAGGAACACGGATATTCATCTCAGAAATAAGAGTTGACTAGCTACTAGCTCTCCACTTTCCACCTAGCCATAGACCTGGTGGTTCATAAGCTCAACCACCAGGTCACCCCAGATCTAGGACAACAACTCCAAATGCAACAGTAATCGAAAAATACACATACATAAATGACCAAGGTGCCAACCTAATAGTCACGCCGCTTTAGGGCTCCAGGAACCCTCTGAGATAATTCCACTAGATGGAGGTAGTCCTCCCATTTGGATGGTTTATCCATCACATACATCCACAAAATGAATTCAATTGTTTTTTTTGCCTACTCAGTTTATCCATCAGACTCGGGATGATATGTTGTACTAAAATTTAAATTGGTACCAAGTCCTTTAAATAATCCAATCGATAAATTAGATGTGAATTTTGGATCTCTATATGAAATTATTGCCTTAGGAAACCCTTGAATCCTGGAAATTTCCCACATATAAATGTCTACAACATTTATTTCTTTATGCGTTGAATTTACCTGAACAAAATGAGTAGACTTTGTAAGTTTGTCCACTACAACCATTATAGAATCAATGCCCTTTTGTTGTTATGGGAAAACTAGTAATAAAATCAACTGATACCGTCTGCCATTTCCACTCTGGAATGGGAATTGGTTGTAGCAAACCAATTGGGTGTATATGCCCAACTTTCACATGTTGGAATTCCATACACCCAACTATATAATTAGCCACTTCCCTCTTTAAGCATGGCTAGTAAAATTGTTTCTTATGTTTTCTAGTACCCAAGGTGACCAACATATATCACTCTATGCATTTCCTGTAAAATTATTTTTTTTACTACTCATGCTTTCGACACATAAATTCTACCTTTATAGAAGAGAATATTTTTTGGGCCCAATTCATAATATTGGTATATTTGATGTGTTATACATTGCTATAATTTATCTTTAATCTGCATATATTGGTCGTCTAAATTACCGACCTATAAAATTATGCCCATTAAATTTGTTTTTATTTGCTAATCTTTGTGGCATGCATAACATGTGCTCTCAGGCTAAATGCATCAACCACTTGATTTTCCTTTCCCTATATATCTATTTCAAAATCATATTCTGCCAACAATTCTAAGCACCTGATTTGTTGTGCATTTAAATTTGGCCACTCAAACAAATGCTGCAACCCACAATGATCAGTCTGCAATTCAAATCTCCTACCCATGAGATAATGTCTCCACATTTTAAGTGTGTGAATAATATATAAACTTTCCTGGTCATGGGAAGCATAATTCTTCTCGTGCTCTTTTAATTTTTTGGACTCATGGCAGATTACTTATCCATTTTGCATGAACACATTGCCTAATCATTCTTTGCATGCATTTGTACACATACCAAAAAAATATCATTTGGATCGACAATTTTTAATATCGGAGCTCTGGTCAATAGAGCTTTCAAATGTTGAAAAGTTTCTTCGCACCCCTGTGTCCAATGAAATTTTACACTCTTCTTTTGAAATGATGTAATAGGATATGAAATTCCAAAAAACCCCTTGATGAATCTCCTATAATACCCAATTAGGCCCATAAAATACCTAACTTTTGTAACATTTTTCAAAGTTGGCCATTGTTTGATAGCCTTAATTTTCTCTGGGTCCAACACCACCTTGTCCTCTGAAATAATGTGACCCAATTAATGGATCTATTTTTGGTAAAATGAACATTTTGTCATCTTAGAATAAGTTGATGTTCCCTAAGTACCTACAAAACCAATTTCAAATGATGTTGATTCTCCTCTTTAGTTTTTGAATATAATAAAATTTCATCTTGAAAAACAATGTCGACTTTATCCAAATATTCCCTGAAGACTCCATTCATTAAACACATAAAGGCGGCTAGTGCATTAGATAAATCAAAAGGCACTACAACTAATTCATAATTTTTTTAACGAGTTGGAAACGTCATTTTACTGATGTCCTCTTCCTTAATTCATAGCTAGTGATACCCAAACCTTAAATCAATTTTGGAAAATTTTTGCTCCACATAGTTGATCTAAGAGATCATTAATTCTTGACAATGGATATTTATTTTTGATAACAACTTTATTTAATTGTTGGAAATCAATACATAAGCATAGAGTGTCATCTTCCTTTTTAACGAAAAGAACTAAGGAACCCCACGGTGATACGCTAGGGAATATATAACCCTTCTTCAATAATTTTTCCATTTTCATTTGTAATTTTCTAAGCTCCAAATTACTCACCCCGTACAATGCTTTAGATACTGGAACTACTCTCAGAACCAAATCAATAGAAAAAACAGTGTCCCTCCTAAGAGGTAATCCTAGTATTTCTGCAAATATATCAGCAAATTCTTGAAGTACTAGATAATTTTCTATACCAATTTGTTGCCCCATATTTGATTCCTCCAAATGAGTTGCAAGGATTTGGCATCCTTTCTTAAAATTATTTTTCAATTACATGGATGATATCTCTCTGATGGATATCGATATAGGAATTCCTTGGACCTGCTTCTTTTATCCCTCATCGTGAATACAATTAAAAGACTTGTTGTAGCAATCAAGTATTGCATGGTGCTTTTCCAACCAATCCATGCCAATTAAGAAATAATATGTACCTAGCGAAATTAAATTCAAGTCAACTAATGTTCTTATGCCATTCATCTCAATTGGGCATTCTCTATTTAATTATGTAACCTTTCTCTTCATTCCTATAGCTAGCTATACTGACCATGGTCCATAATGTCTGATTTTCTTCAAATTAATTTTTTAACTAGATTCGCATTAATATAACTGTGGCTGGATTCAGGATCAATTAAACTAATAACGGACTAGTTATTTAGCTTACCTTAAATTTCTATCATGTGAGTTTGATGCTCCACTTGCAGAAATTCTAGGCATACTTTTGCCCACTTTATCCACAGTAGTTGTCACTTGCATGTTGTGAATAGTCCTCACCTTCTCTGCCTTATGAGGACAATATCTAAATCAATGATCTTCTTTACAACCTCAAAATTTAATAGGTGGAGGATGACACCTTTTGCTTGAAGAATAACCTCCTTCTAGTTGCTTAGAAGCTTGGGTTGCCTGATGGCTCGTCTGAAAGTTATTCTTAAATGGAAAGGGTTTGTAACCCTTGTTTCATTGCTCCATAAAATTCCTCCTTTATTTCCTAAAACCTTGTGTAATACATATCTATTTTTATTCTACTTGTACAATTGTTCTGCTTTCCTCGTGGCTACTTCCAAGGTTTTGGGTTTGTCATATTTCAACCTATCAACATAAAAATATGCTATTCCACTTATGTCTCTTTGTATTTTAACCTTTTCATCCTTAATAAATTTAACATACCTCGATAGCTTCGTGAATTTACAACCATACTCCTCCATGGTCATATATCCTTGCTCAAGCTCGAAAAATTCCTGCATTTTCCATTCATAGTAGCGTTCAGATAAATACTTTCTCTAGAAATACTTTTTGAACTTCTTCCGGTCAATTTGTCTCCCATCCAAATGCTTTATTTCTTTGAGCTTCTCCCACAAGAGATTGGTTTTTCCCTTCAAATGGTGTACGACAATTCTAGCCTCTAAATTTGATTGAATAGCTTAAGATATTTTCTCATCTCCAATAACCAAGTTTATGCTTCTTCCCCTTTCTTGTTCTCTCCATTAAAAGTGAGTGGCTTAATTTTTTGTTATTCCCCTTGCAAATTTTCTCTATCTAATTTTCTTCTTGACTTTCTTACCAGTGACACACTAGGGCTACTACTAGACTTAGATATGGAATAGGCCCTTTTATTGGTCCTCCTTACCATGTGGTGATGTTGATGAGCATCACTTCTGGAATGTCTTGAACTTCCAGTGCCCGTCTTCCTAGCTTCGACGTTGTGGTCATTTGTTAATCTTGACTCAATCGACTAGTCCAATTCTCACTAAATTTTGTTTGAACTCTAAAAAATTTAATTATTATTTTGTTGTTTTTTTTCACTAGTTTTTCATTGTTACTTTATTATTTAGCACTTCCAATTTGAGACTCTTGAGAGTTTCTTCCAAATACTAACCTTCTAGTTGGTCCGCTCCATGGCCATTGAATTCATTTTCAGCATTACTCAAGCTTATATTTGTAACCCTAAGTGCTTCTTCATCACTGTAAGGCCCTTGGGCATCTTCTAAACTCCCATCTGCGATTAGGCATTTTTTCCTAAAATTCTACCTGTAGCTTTTCCTAAGAATTTCACCAAAAGTTTTTGTCAAATTCGAAAATTTGGGTTTACCAAGTCGTTCTCCTCATTAATAACTTTTTCTTGACCTTCTACTTGCACTATTCTGATACCTGAGCTACAAGAAATGTCCTCAGAAAGTTTGCAGCCTATTAATTGTTCTGGCTCCTTAAAAATTCATGTAGTTGAAATTTTGGCTACAAACCAAATTTCTGGGTGAATGGTTGTCTTCTTTCTAGAACAAACTTTCCAACATCTGGTCATATTCCCAAATCCAATTTACGTGCTATAAATTTTGGCCTTTAAAAAATTAACTAATTTTTCTCAATTCTATCATGCTTGAAAGTTCAAATTTTGCTTACTCTCAACCAACATGTACTATCTGATAACTAACTATACTAGCAGCATACAAACTCATTTTTTTGTTTCCAGTGACCTCTATAATTATCTCCTCTCTTCAGGCTTAACTTATCATTGGAAGCAAATTGATTTTCATAGTATTTTCTTATACTCGCCAACATGCAATCTTTTCTTTATTCATGAATCCCGAATATCCATTTTCATGTATGTGACTTTTTAAATTATATAAACTTCATATATAATTTAAAGGTTAAAGTTTTATTATTATATTATATTATATTTTTATATATATTAAATTAATAATACATATATTAATTAATCAAATAAAATATATTAACTATTAAATAAATATATTAATTAATTATATAATAATATATATATATATATATATATATATATATATATATATATATATATATATATATAATATATATATATATATATATATATATATATATAATATATATATTTATTGGAATTCCTATCTTAAAAAGCTTTATGAATCTCCAAATGTCATGGATAAATTTGAAACTCTGCTCACAACGAAATAAATTTTCTCTTTAGAAGACATTGAGTTTGGGGTTAAACGCCTGGCTAATGGGAAAGCTAAGGACATTGAAGGTTACCAGGTAAAAATCTTAAAAATTGGAGATCCTGTCCTCATCCCCCACATCCACAAGCTTTTCAATCAAGCAGTCAAGCAAGGGTTCCCTAAACCATGGACTGAGAGCCTCATTATCCTTATTTTTAAAAGTGGGGATACAAATAACCCTTCTAATTATCGGACAATTATGATCTGCCCTCTCTTAGCCAAGTTATTTGGTAGTATTTTGGAAAAGAAGTTGAGCATATGACTTGAAAGTGAAGGTAAGCGGGCTAAAGGCCAAGCGGGTTTCAGAAGGCATCACTCAACAACAGACCACCTCATTATGCTTAGGATCATTGTGGAGGAATGTTATAATGATAAATCCAATCTCTTTAGTTGCTTTGTGGACTTTAGAAAGGCTTTCGATACGGTTCCTAGAAACAACCTTTGGAATAGATTAGAAGAGCTAAAGGTTCCTTTCGAGTTGAGCGCTGCCGCCATAAGGTTATACGAGAATGTAATTGCCAAGCTAAAGAGCAATGAGGGGTGGTTGAAAGATATTAAGTGTAATATCAGAGTTAAACAAGGTTGCCCCCTCTCCCCTACCCTATTTGGCATTTACATCGACAAGCTCGAAGGTTATTTAGAGGAAGTAGGATGTGATGGCACGATCTTAGCTGGGATATTCGTCATCCTTCTTCTCTATGCTGACAATATTGTTCTTCTCGCAAGGTGCCCATTTGATCTTGATAAGCAACTTAGGCTTCTTAAGGATTTCTGCTCTACCATGGGTATGATTGTTAACACTAACAAAACAAAAGTTATGATTATCAAATCCAAGAAGGACACTTATGCTAATTTTATGTATGACAATAATAACTTGGAGGAAGTGTATTCTTACAAGTACCTAGGAATTGATATTCATCACAAGCTCAACTGAAACTCTAGCAGTGAGAAAACGATTAATGGGGGGTGGAAAGCTTATTTTGGTCTTGAAAATAATTGTAAAACGGCAAACCTCGTAATGTGGGATAAAAAGAAGTTCCTCTTTGAAACTTTAGTCACTCCTGTTATCTTATATGGATATGAGGTTTGGGGTTGCAACATCTCTAGAGAACCCTGGAGAAAGATTGAGCAAATCCAGAAGCATTTTATAGCGTATAACCTGAAAATTAAAAGCAATACACCCTATCCTATTCTCCTTATAGAAGTAGGTATTTCCCCTATCGAGAGCCTAGCTATGATTAGGCTTCTGTTGTACAAGCACAAACTCAATAACATAGGAGATCATAGACTTCCTAAGCTAGCTTTAAATTCCAGCGAAAACCACCTAAGGCTCAAACGGGGGTGGTATAAAGACACGAGGGCCTGGTTAAACCATTGGGAGATCAACAAGAATGATGCATTGCAAAACATTAATAACACTAAAAATATTGTTACTTCTAAGTTCAAAGAAAAAATGTGGTGTGAGAAAGATTTAGCAGCTAAAAGAAAATTAAGTTATTATAAGAAGGTCATCAACCCCACCCTAGAAGATCAAAAGTATCTCTCTATTTTAACTAGCTCAAAGAAAAAAATTAATATAGCGAAGATTAGAACGAACTCTTATGAGCTCCATAGTAAAACAGGTCGTTGGGCAGTTCCTAAAACACCATGGATGGAAAGGATTTGCATCTCTGTGAGAATAGGAACATCGAGGATGAAAACCACTTCCTCTTAGAGTGCCCCACGTACAACCATAGTAGATCTCAGTTTCATATTCTTTGTCACAATACTAACCTTCCTAGCCTTTTACAATGTCAAAATTATAGTGAGCTCGGGAGGCTTCTCTCCAAGCTTTTTGAGCATAGGAATAAAACCTTAAATCAAACTAAATAATTTGTTTCTTTAGGTCCAATAAACTAAAATTCAATCTTAGTGAAAGTTAACTACCAACACCACCATCATCTATATATAAACCATTTAATTTAAATAAATTACATAAAACCTTATTTAAAATTGAAATCATGTTGCAGACCAAGACGTAACCCCTCAATACGACAAATTTTTTTTAACCTATGTTAAAAATAACAACCATCTCAATTATCGGCCCCACCCACTTTATGCAACTTATATAACATTTGCA
>APFE030959425.1:102352-135531 GCA_000404065.3 Pinus taeda
ATAATCTATATTGGATATTTTATTTTATACAACATTAAAATATTTTTCTTTTAACAATTTTTTATATATATAGATATATATGAAGTTGATATTACCTATTAAAATATTTTTGAGAAGTATAAGGTTTAAACATTTTATTCACATTTTTTTTACTTTTAATTACTTTACAAAAAGTTATATTAGGTCATATAGGCAACTACTAAATATGCGTAGCATTTTTTCTTTTTTATTATAGTCAACATTCTTTTCTATTTAGAGAATATTTTATTTTTATTTTAAAAGGGACAAACATACTTACACATAGCTTTCACATTAGGCTTTAGAATAAGTCTCTCAGCTCAATAAACATTTATATATACATATTTATTTACCCCATAGATATATAGATATATATATATTAAAAATTAACATTTGAACAAAACACAAAATAAACCTTATTTTTAATGGTGGTTTACTCATGAATTTTGGCCCTCCAAGGACAAAGTCAATCAATTCCTTCAAAAATTACCTTACAATTAAACCCACTTAATCACCTTTGAACTTTGAGCCTTGTTGGGTGCTTGTATTCTATTAATGGTGGTCTGCCCATGAATTTTGGCCCTCCAAGGACAAACTCAATCAATTCCTTCAAAAATACCGTACAATTAAACCCACTTAATCACCTTTGAACTTTGAACCTTGTTCGGAGCTTGTATTCTATTTCAAGGGCAATTTGTAATTTTGCAATTTTCCCCAAACTTGGCCCAATTTTCCCCAATTTGTAGTGTCCCACAGCCCTGGCAACACCACTATATTCCATGCTACATAATTAAAATTATATTCAATGCATAGGCGTACATTTAATTTCAAGCATAATTTGTCCATGAACTTGGTTGTTATATTAATTATGAATACAACACTACATGTCAAAATGTAATATTTTTCGCACAAAATTTATAGAGTTTATAAGCAACAAAAATAAATGTGCATTAATAGTTGAACACTACTTCACACAAAAATTCAAGATTGGTTCACCTAATCCCTGTTACCCCAAATAGCTCATGACATTGTTATGGCAAGATCCATCAAAAAGGAATAAGTATCCTTTGGTCCCAACACCTTAATCTAATTTATTCTCAGTAAGGTATGTTACACAATATCATCCCCAATGCACCAAGGACTACTATAGATCCATTAAAAACCAAAATAGGGCCCCATATTGATGGTGTGGTAGGTTCCATATCCAATGATTTTGTAGGCCAATTAGCTCTATATTAGGCTAGATGACTATTACTTCTACAATCAATGTACCCCCTACTCCAAAAAAGTTTGCTCCTACTCAAAACTTATGGAGTCCATCACATAGAGAAATCCTCAACAACTTAGAGGTTGAAAGAATAAGAACACACAAAAAAATATTTCTACTCAGCCAGGGACACCTCAAATCCACAGATATGATGTTACTCATGTTGAATAAAAAGGGAAACACAAGGTTAAATAACCTTGTCAAATATGTGGAGAATACCATCCTACACGAATGTCCCAAGATTGATGAAATCCATTGATACTTCAACTAACAGAAAGCCATCGATAAACCTACGATCCTTAAGCAAACCTTCCCCACACCACAACAACAAATGGTTTTCGATACTCTTTCCCCTTCACCAAGAGGTAATATAAGACCCCCTCCACAAGGGGGCATGTCTTTTGGGTTAAACATTTACATGGTTGACAAGTCGGTAGTTTATCTATGTGAGTGAGTGATTATGGAACATATACTTCTCCACCTTCCAAGACATACCCATCCAATCCTACCCTATTCAATGGCTCTCTAAATATAGTAAAAGCCTTTGGTTGACACAATGCTACACCCCCCAAAAAGCATACTTTAATGATCTATGCACATGTAATATTCCTAATGGAAATTTTACAATGATAACAAAGTCATGCAAAGATAATAACACATAAATTTTCAAAAATGCATATACATAAACTAGAAATATCTCCAAATCCACAAATTGGCCAAGATTTTATTAATAATAGTGGTGTGGTACAAATGAGTTGGAGAAAATGCACCTGGGCTTGCACAAGGCAAGCTACAAGCACCAGGTGATGAATACAAAAAAGATCAACAACTATTAACTGCGTTGTTGCTCCAAAACGACACTGCTACTTAACTTCGCCCCCTTGATTTTCCCACTCTAGAGTGCCCAGAAAATTCTATAAAATTAGGAGAGTGCTCCTTGCCCAAAACCCAGAAAGGGTTTGGCCTATCTCCAAGCCAAAGTCGAACCCACAAAATGGTGCAAAGTCTCTAGCTAACTAGCAATTCAACCTTCTATAAGAATTAGGATTTCAAGTCCGAATACCGCCCAAAAAATTATGTAAAATTATCTATAGACTCCTCTCAATAAACCGACAAAAACCAAGAAAGGGTTTTGGTTAAATCCACCAATCCCCCGGTGATCCCCAATAAGTGCAAATTACCTAATTTGGCCAGAAAACGCCCTACAAAACTAATATTGTTGAATTAAGCCCAAATCCACCATTGAAAATCTCTCCCAACTTTGGCTAAATTCTCCCCTAAGGAATACCTCCAATCTCCGACCTTTATCTCTCCTCAACCTCTATTCCTCCAACCCCTGTGCACTTCAGAAATGTAGAATTTCGGCCCCAAGAATTCTCTCAACTTAGCCTAGCTGAAATAACTTGCAAATATGCCCAATGGAAACTCTAAAATGAGCTCTACAAATTGCCTCACTAGGGAGACACTCGAAGTTCTTCGAAATGAGGGTGGAATTCCTACTCGGAAATTCCTTGTGTTGAACATCATAGTTGTCTTGGCTAAGCAGCTCAAGAGAACTAATGTTGAATTGTCAAATGATCAAAGATACCAAATGGAGACCTCCAAGCTCTATTTATAATTGTTATTCCTCTCCCTTGGTGGTCCCCACCTTTCACTAATAAAATTACTTTGCCGTCATTCTTCATTAGAATAATAATTTCCAGTTTCCTCCCACAAAATAATATTTTCTCCTTTTTATTTAGTATCACCAAAAATTGGCAAAACTCCTTAGTGAATTTTGCACTCAAAAAAATTGGGAACATTACAACATAACCTGAATACACGAGCCTCCCACAATTACAATATCATGGAGGATTTGGATCAATCCCCTTACGTTATGTTGGCTTTAGAAATCCTTAAAAGCTACCCAACACAGTGAAAAGAACTATTATTAACCATCAATGAGATGGGCCCCATAGACTTAGACATTATGTTTGATATTGCTTTTAGCCGGAATCACTTCTCCCAAATATTGCATTCCAAATCCAAGTTCGTACAATTGGGAATAATGTTTTCCATAATGTGATTGATGAATGGGCCTCTACCTGTGTTATGTCCCTTTCTTGCAAGAAGCCATTGGTTTTCCTATGCTTGCCAATCTACCACCTTCTTGAATGCCTTTAATGGCTGGTCATTTTGTCCCCTTTCTCGGTTAATTAACCTCACTTGGTAGACAAACATAAAGATGAGAAAAGTATGAGATTGTTTAAGTAATTTCTCCAACGAGTTGTTGAACGATAAAGGTGTAAGATTATGGGTCACTTCAATAAAATCCTTTTACATCTACTCTTTACAATAAGGATTATGCCTAATGATACATTTAAAGAAATAACACCCTACGAATTACAAGCTAATTTTGATATTCCTTTGTGTGAAAGAAAAATAAATATAGAACCTATGGAAATATGATTAAATCACTTATTACAAGGTTATTTATAAGTTCATGGTTTTTCGTACCTTTCTTAACTCTACAAGGTGTAACTCATTTCAAAGGATTTTGTTGATGCACTCAAAAAAAATATTATGGTGTACACTATAATGACCCATACACAACATAAACAACCTAACACCAAAATAGAAACTAGATTGTGCCCGAATGCATACCTTACCTGCAAAACTAAGTATCAAGCATTTTGGTTGCCACATGGTTTTAGAATACCACAACATCCCACACAAATACATCCAAACAAAAACCCATATTTTTGACATCTCCTCATTAGAAACAACTTATCATTATGTTATTAACATTGGAAAAAAGGCAGAATTAACCATCACATAAAAAGGAAGGTAAATACAAATGCTAACTACCATAACAAAATATTAAACAAAAATAATAAAAACAAATAGTCCATTTAAGTTGCGTCTCAATCCAAGTACCCACACAAATTTTCAAGGCATCACATCCACTCATACAATACAAACCTATTTTAAACCACTATAAATCACAATTCACTAAAAGAAATTTATATACTCCACAAAAAAAACTGAGAACATGAACTAATTAATAAATGTACAATTAGCTTTTTAATTTTTAATCGTTATCCATAACTTCTGGCTAAACCATTAATAACCAGGGCGTACGCTGTCTCCATGGACAACGTTCTAACCAGGGCGTATGCCGTCTTCCCTGAGCACGAGTCACGATAGAATAGAAAAGTATATTGAATCAGAAATATTATAGCATTTCCACAATAACGTGTAAACAGCCCCGGAATTAGACGTCCAGCAGCACGTATTTTTTATTCAGAACGTACTCGACGGTGTTCATTAGTTTAGCGTTGAACACATAGGATGACGCACTGCTGCTTAATCGACGGAAGTAGCTTTTGTTTTATAATTTATTTCAAAGAAATTTACAATGTTGTTATTTAATGATTATATGATATTTATATTATAGTTTAATAATTTTTTATTTATAATGTAATAATAAAGTTGTGAAAATGTCTATTTTAAACGTATTACCTATATATATTATGTATCAGTGTTAAGGATTAATTAAAAAAATTAAGATATAAATTTACAATATTTTAGTGTCAAAAATTGTTTTGAGAATAAATTAGGAAAGTTTGTGAGAAAGCAATTAGGCTTGCTCATATGTATAATTGGAGAAAAAAAAAATCATAGGGAGAAAGTCGATTCCAAAAGAGAACAATAAAAACAAATAAAAAGGTGAAGGAAGAATTCAAGATTATACTTCAAGGACAACTTTTTTCATTCCGAGTATTGATTGTAATTGAAGAAAATAAGGTGATACCAAAGGTTTAGCGAATATGTCAACAACTTGCTCTTCATTGTTAGTTTTTTATGGATATGGTAGCATCAAACTAGTGTTTTAGTCTCTAAGATGTCACCAAGGCTAAGGAATACAAGATCTCCAAAATTGAAAATGTTTATAGAGAAAACACTTAGAAACCTCTCAATTAAATTAATTGATCAATAATTAAAAAGTTCCTAAGTTTAACTTAGGAAAATTGATTAATTAATGAGTATTAATTGAGAAAAATGATTTTTCTCTAGAGGCTTTCGAAAAAGTGACTTAACAATCTAAGATGACCTCAGCCATCAGTAATGATTATATCTTGGTTGTTGAAGCTCCAACGAGAGATTATAAGAGGTGGTCGAAGGGATTGGAGAAGACACACCAAAGGAGCAAGGCAGGTTGACAACCCAATTCACAGTATTCAACTAGGCACAGTTCAAGCCAAGGAAGAGCATCAAAGCAAGGGAGCAATATAAATTTGAGAGTAGCAAGATTCCAAAGAGATTCCCAATGATTTTCCAATGTCCGAAAGACAGGAGAAGGGAGGTTGAATTATCTGCAAAGGAGATCGTATAGAGTAATGTAAATAGCTAGAAACCCGAGTGCGAGTTGTCGAAAGAGCCACAGATCAATTGCTAGAAGCCAGATCTATTTCCAGAAGGCAGAGTGAGTGGTTTCCAGAGGCATAGGGAGGATGGACATCTCACCTAGAGGGAAATCTGGGGTTGTTCGATTGTCTTTAGTTAGGCAGTGTGCATTTCCAATCCAGCATTGCGAATTGCTGGGAAGTGCGAGTCGTTAGAGAGGCTAAATTAGTCGCAGAGGGGGGCAGGGTGTCTCTAGATATCTTCCCAGTTGATTGTTGGAGGTTTTCCAATTGGGCAACCAATTGTAATAATTTCTCAATTTGTTGCATAATAATAAACCCTCATCAGTTGCATTGGTTTTCCCTTTGGGTTTTTTCTAGGGACAATTGTCCAAAAACAACAGTGTCAATTTTTGTGTGTGCACATCTATTTCTCATATCTGTATTTTTATTTCCGTAGCATATTTTATTTGAGAAGAATTGTAGTGTGAATTATTCAATATTTGCCATTAATATTAACAGAAAACAAATAATTTGTTAAAGTTAAGAGAATAATATCCAGTTGCTATAGTTTGAGGAATCTTCACATGGTATCAGAGCGACAAAGATTGGATTAGAGGATCTAGGTGAAAGGAAGTGAGGTTTGTGTAGATTTAGAGGGAGATTTGAAACACAAATTCCATATTTGTGTAGGCTAGCCAGTCAATAGAATTGTAAGGGGGCAGAAAATCGATTTCCAGTGTAGGTCAGAGGAAAAGTTTGATTTTCTTAAGGAGTAGTAGCAGCATGTAATAGGATTGCGGGAAAGAGGTTCTGATGAGAAAATCAGAGAATTCACAGAAAAGATCTAGCACAGTGATTTTGCAACAAGGATTTTGCAGTGGTAGATTAGTGCAAGGAAAAAAAAGGATAAAAGCACACGAGGGTTTCATTTCTCCAATATTTTCAGAGTTAGAGAAAGGTCGATTTTTCTATAAAAGAGGGCTAAAGCAAGTAGATCAAATAGCCAAATGGCCAAGTTCGCAGATCTGACACAATACTTTCATTTCTAGTTGTTAGATCTATTTGTTCGAGCAGTTACGAATAATTTTAGATATAGATGGAGGAAGCATATTCAATGGAACGAATTTCCAAGAACATTTCTTAGTGAACAATGTGAGTTGCAGGATCTAGTGCAGGGTGCAAGATCCATTACAAGCTGCAGAGGGGTGCGAGTTTGCAGATGGAAGCTGAGTTAAGTTTTACAGAGTCAACCAAGTTCTTCTAGTCGATTGGTTAGTAGGAGGAGTGAGGTAAATTTCTACAGTTTATTTAAGTTTCATAGTTTTCAAAAGAAAAGGTCGTAGCAAGACTCAAAGATCAATATAGGTTGGACAAAGCCTCCAACTTTGGAATTTGGAAGGCAAAGATGCAATTCCTATTGTATGAGCATGGTCTTAAGGAGTTTGTGACAACAATTATTATTGAGCTAACATATCCTATTCAATTACATGATTACAGGAAGGACATGACCAAAACAAAGAGGATGTTCCTAGATAGGGTACGAGGTCACATTGTCCCCCATATCACAGATCCGTCTTAGAACCAAAAAATGATTCTCAAGGAGAAAATGAAGATGGCCAAAATGTAGAAGGGCGAGAACATTACATCCTATCTCACCAGATTTCAGGCTGTCAGAAATGAACTTGCAGTTGTTGGAGAGAAACCATATGAAAGTGAATTGGTGTGCACAACACTCAACAAGTTCACCAAGGAGTGGCATATATTCGTCCAAGTAATTTTCGGGCAAGACACACTTGCTAGTTGGGAGTGTCTATGGAGTGAATTCACTTAGGAGGAGAGGAGGCTAAGTATCATTGATGGTGCTACCAACAACAATAACAAGGGACCGAAGGTGGAGAAGGAGAAGGAAAATGTAGCTCTTGTAGGGAAGGGGAAAGAAAAGAAAGGTCCCAGTAAGGAACAAGGCTCAAAAGGAGAGGATAAGAAGAAGGAAATGTCAAATGTCAAGTGCTTCTGATGTAGTGAGCTTGATCACTATGTCAGCCAGTGTCTAAAGAGGAAGAAGGACAAGTAGGGGAAGCAAACAACAACTTTGGAAGAGATTGATGACTTGTCCACTAGATTGTAGGATGAGTTTGTGATGTTTGTAGCATTATCCTGAGATGGAGGAGGAGTATGATACTCCAGTATGCTAAGTCGGGAAAGGTTCATGGGAAGAGTAGAAATGAGATATATATCATAGTCAAGAGGAATTGATCAATAGATCAAACCCAGTTGCTAAATATTCTTCACATGGATATATACCTTTGCTAAGGGAGCCTAAAGAGAAGAAGTAGGAGGAGGATTGAAGTTTCAACAAGGCACAATTAGATACTTGAGAGACAATGATCTAGGGTGGCATAGTCAGGGACTCAAGAGATAGTTGTAGAGCTAGTTGCAATGACACAATAGATCAATGAGAGTTTGAGACTCAGAAGGAGTTTAGCTTCAGAGGGAGAAACCCTTTGGAAGATTGATCAGAAATATCATAGAGATCAGGTTACATAGGTGTAGTGATGGTAGTATTGCAAAGTAGGAGAAAGGCAGTGCAAATTGCTTAGAAGTAGTAGGCAGGTGCAGTTCCTTCCAGATGCACTCCAACATAGAGGTGTCAACAGTGTGAGATCATAGTAGTGCAGTAGTAGCATAAGATGGTTCAGTTACATATCCTAGCCATAGAATTAAAAATTGTGCTTAGCGTGAGTTAGTCCAATTAGAGGTTGTTCATCAAGGAAAGATGAGTAAAATGGAGAGTGGAGAACACATTCCTTGCTAAGAGGGAGTGTTAGTTTTTGGAGGGATATGGTAGCATTAGACATGTGTTCTAGTCTCTAAGATGTCAGAGAGACTAAGGAACATGATATTTCCAAAACCCAAAAAAGGTTTCAATAGAAAACACTTATAAACCTATCAATTAAATTAATTGATCAATAATTAAAAAGTTCCTAAGTCTAACTTAAGGAAATTGATTAATTAATGGGTATTAAATGAGAAAATCAATTTTTTTTAAAGACTTCCAGAAAAGTGACTTGACAAAGTATAAGATGATCTGAGCCATCGATCAAGATTAGATCTTGGTCATTCAAGCTCCAGCGAGAGATTATAAGAGCAAGTCAAAGAGATTGGAGAAGACACACCAAGGGAGTAAGGAAATTTGACTACCCAGTATGTAGTATTCAATAGGAAGCAGTTTGAGCCAAGGAAGAGAATCAAAGCGAGGGAGCAACAGAGATTTGAGAGTGGCAAGATTATAGAGATATTCCCAGTGATTTCTAGTGTTAGAGAGACAAGAGAAGGGAGGTTGAATTATTTGCAGAGGAGGTTGTACAAAGAAGTTCGGATAGCCAAAAACCCTAGTGAAAGTTACCAAAACAGCTAGAAATCAATAGTTGGAGGCCATATATTTTCGGAAGGAAGATCAAGTGGTTTCCAGAGGTAGAGGGAGGTTGAACGTCTCACCTGGAGGCATATCCAGGGCTTCATGATTGCCTTCAGTTAGGCAATGCGCATTTCCAACCTAGCAGTTCAAATTGTTGAGAAGTGTGAGTGGTTGGAGAGAGGTCGAATTAGTTATAGATGGAGACAGGGTGTCTCTAGATATTTTTCTAGTTGATTTATAGAGGTTTTCTAGTTGGGCAACCAGTTATAATAGTTTCTCAAATTGTTTCATAATAATAAAACCCCTATCTGTTGCATTGGTTTTCTCTTCGGGTTTTTTCCAGGGACAATTGTCCAAAACAACAGTGTCAATTTTTATATGTGTAAATCTATTTCTCAATTCTATATTTTTATTTCCATGACATATTTTACTTGTGAAAAATTGTTGTGTGAATTATTCATTATTTTCCAATAATATTAACAAAAGACAAATAAATTGTTCAAGTTAGGAGAATAATATCTAGTTGCTGCAGTTCGAGGAATTTTCACATTCATTAGCCAAATACTCCTAGTTGAGAATACCCTCCTGGATACTTTTTTTAATGAAGTGCATGTGGATCTCAATGTGTTTTATCATTTTATGTTCTATTGGATTGCAAGAAATTTGTACAACACTCTAATTATCACACCAAAGTGTGGTAGGATGATCCTTATGAATGTTAATCTCTATTATCAATTGTTGAAGCCAAAGAACTTTCTAACTAGCAAGAACTGCAACAAGGTACTCAATGTTTGCAAAGGATAATGCAATAGTTTTTTGCTTCTTGCAAGATCAAGCAATAGGAGCAAATGAAAGGTGAAATACAAAGCCAGATGTGGGATTTTGATTAATAACTAAACCAATAGAATTAAAGTCAGTGAAACCCATAAGATGAGAACTAATAGTGGTATATTCAATTCCAAATTGGTAATACATTGAATGTACCTTTGAATGCACTTTGCACCCTTTCAGTGGTTATCATGAGGATCTTGAGAGATTTGAGAGACAAGGCCTATGGCAAAAAAGATGTGTGGACGCGTATGAGTCAAATATAATACAAGTTCAAAATTTCCAGAGGAAAATATAAATTTATTAAGAGAAGATTAAAAACAACTAACAACAAATCATAAATCATATCCACAATGTTTATCCTAGAAAAACCCTAATCCGAGGAAAAATTTAGCTAATTGAATTCTGTTAGTCCATTGGCCAAAACCTGACTAAGTTGACAAAGTGAGCCTTCATCGCTCACCTCCATGGCACATACAATCAATTCTTCCCAAACCTTTTAAGGACTTCATTACATGTATTCTATGTACAAGCAAAACCATGTGCCCAAAACCCCCACCATATGATTGAGCAACTTTGTATCTTTCACCAAATAAAGTTTTCCTAATAATGCCCTCTTAAACCTTGACTTGGGGTTTCTCTTGGCCAAGCTCAACCAACCTATTCAATTAATCCAACACCACTCACCTCTAGGCCCTACCCCCCTCAAGGTTTATATACAGGGTATCTGATAATTTGGCATGCCCCCATATCACCTAAGTCTAACTCCAAACTTTATCGATAACTTCCTAGGCGTATGTGTGCCTTACTAGGTCTTACAACCATATGCCCATTTACATGCAATTAAAAAGTTTTGAAATTCATTATAATAATTTTCTTAATTTTTTGTATTGTTTTTGTTTGCAACGAACAACCAAGATATCTCACTTCCACAGGTCACCCATTTCATATCTAACATATTCCTTAGATATACACTTTATATCAACAGATCCAAGTTCACACAAATCCACAAATACTTCTACATGATTCAGGGGCTAGCTCTCTATCTCTAACATTCACCAAGAAAAATATAACCTTTGGATTGGATACCATGTTAAAAATTATCAGAGATATATAAATTTATTGAGAGAATATTAAAAACAACTAGCAACAAATCACAAATCATAAACACAATGCTTGTCCTAGAAAATCCCTTATTCAGGGGAAAAAACTAACATAATTTGTTAATCTCTTGGCGAAAACCTAACCAAGTTGGCTAAGTAAGCCTTCACTTTTCAACTCCCTAGGACATTACAATGAAGTCTTACCAAGCCTTTTAAAGGCAATCCATGGGCATGAAACCACAAACAAACAAAACCATGTGTCGTAAACCACCACTATTTGACCAAGCAATTTTGACCCTTCCACTGAGTCAAGCTTACCTAACAATAGACTCCCAAGTAGTTGTTGATACAATGAAAGACTAACATGTGGTGTAGAGAAACTAGAAAAATGGGTAACCTAACTAAAGCATGGGCCTACAATCAAATATGCAAAAGCATTGAAATAAATCAAATGCATATTTTTGCTACAAAATGGAGATCCCTTCTGAAGACTAAAGAACTTGCAAACGAAGAAAATAATGCAGAATTCCAAGATCGATCATATAATACTATCCCATCAATGCTTCCTTAACACTTTGAATCATATATGAATAACTTCCTATCAATATTAAATCATCCACACATAGAACTAGAATCAAAATATTTGTTCATGTGCTTTGAATGTAAACTACAAGGTTGTGATGACAACAATTGAACCTAAAACAATTAAAAATCTATCAATATTATCATACCGTGTTCAAGGATTTGATTTGATATAGGGAATGTTGAAGATTGTAGACAAGAGAATAATCTTGCACAAAACCAAAAGGTTACTCCATGTAAATATCTTCATGTAGATCAACATGCAAAATGACGCTCTTCACATCCATCTAGTAGAATGACCAACCTCAGAAGGTACTATGAGACAACAACAGGAATACAAAATCCATCTTGGACACACGAGAAAAGGTCTCATAATAATAAATCCTTTCAAATCGTGAAAATCCCTTGGCCACAAGACATGCCTTATGTTTTTCAATAGAGCCATGTGCTACATATTTGGTTTTCAAGACCCATTGAACTAATTTTCATACCTTAGGAAAATAAATGAGATTCCATGTGTGGTTCTTTGTCAAGGAATAATACTCCTCTTCCATGGTAGTACCCCATTTAGGTATCCCAACAACATTAAAAAATTGTTGTGGATCATGCAAGAAGGCATGACTCAAAAGGTAGACGCCAATGGTTGGTGACTAACCATGGTGAGGGACAAATACATAATACATAAAATTAGTTCGGTCATAGCCTTATGTGCCAGGTCTCTTTTTCTTACAAAATATCTTCCTCAAAGGATTCTCATGATCAGGTTTCTCCTATTTAGGCTACTTATGTTTTATTGGCATTGATGGTTTATTTTCATCTACTGATATGAGTTATACAAAGAATGAAATGAAAGGAAGGAAAGGAAGGAAATGAATTACATACAAAGAGAAATATAACAAAGATCACATCAATATGGTGGAAATCCAAATTCTATTAATAATTGAAATAGAATAATACTATAGAATAAAAATAGGCTAGAATAGTGGTAGCTATCTATAAAGAGAGAGAGAGAGAGGTCACGATTACACACATTTGCAAAATATATATCAAGAGTCTAAAAAAAATCCTTTCAATAGAAAGAATGAATCATAGAGGTCCAAAATCCAAACCCTAGAAGATAAAGAGCCAAAAGGTTTGCAGGTCCCAAGGTGTTTTGTTGGTACATCAACTTCTCACGGGTGCAAATTTTGCATACAATATTTGTTTCGGGTGCATAGACACTCGTTGGAACAAAATATCTAAAGACTACAAATTTTGGTTGGGCCAGGGCATGCATGGCAACCCTTGGCCTCTCAAATTGCCAAAAAAAATTGTTTGGGGCCTCAAAATGGCCCTGGATGTTAGGACCCAAAAAATCATAGAAAAACTGTTAAAAAGATACAAAACCATTGAGTGTGTGAAAGAGGTGGTTAACCATCAATATCCACCTTGACCAATCCTCCCCATGTTGTGGCAAACAACAAGCCCCATTTTTATTTATACCATAATAAAAAATAAGGACCCTTCAAATTTCAGACTTGTGTTTTCCTTAATATTTATTTAAAAAACTCATAAAAGCCTTTTAATTCTAAGTTTGAGTAATATACTTAGCCTTTGATTTCACTTCATATATATATATATATAAGTCCATAAGAAAGAACCACCGTAGTTGAACACCATTTAGATAATTCAAAGTTTTGTGCTTGCAAGTGTCATAAAAACCTTTGTTTTAAAACTCACACATGCTTCATTTTATCACTCTACACGTTTCCTGAAAAGCCTTCCCTGGAGATTTCACAAACTCTGTATGCCCATCCTTCCAAGGATCACTTTATGGGGTGACACAACCATACGACGTTGCATAGAGCCCACCACTTTTTCCACTCGGCTTTGTTTTTAAATATTTATTCTCTACACTCTTTGATAGACCATTATTCCACATCATCTCATCCCTCCTTCCGTGGAGGTTACTTATGTTCATCCATTTGAAAGAATTTGGAAAAGTCAGCATCACACTTCATATTGTAGGCCCCACTCACATTTTCTCTTTATTTTTCTTATTGGGCACTGAGTTTGTCACACTCCAAGTAATCTCACAATAGGTCACCCTACTTCTTTCAATGAGCCTACCCTTTACTCCTTCTACGCTTCCACTTTGGGGATGACTCAACTCATCCACACACCATCAATATAACTTCCCACATCCCAGTCATCTCGATGATGTCTTAAACGTGCACCCTTCATTCCTTTCAGGCTTTAGCTCTCACGCTGATGTAGAAAACCACGTTAGTTGCTAGCTCACTGTCACTTCCAATCAATTCACGCAACCTGTCATCCTTGAATAATCGCCATTTTGATACGACAAATTGAAAAGTGCACGTGTAATAAATATTTTTACTGACTACCTCTTCCATAGTTTATTCCCTTATGATAGGTTTATTTTTCATATGGATGCCTGCAATTTTATTTATTCTTTGTGTTTTATGGTAATAACTTAGTGAAAAGCACCCTATTTTCGTTTGTAACAATAGAATACCTACGTAATCTCTGTACCAAGTGGTGGGATGGCGAAGCCAAAGTAGAAAACACTGGTGCAACAACCAACTAGGGCATTTCGGGATATTATCGATGAAAATTTGGCTCTCTTACCTTTTTTCAGATATTATATCCACACACGATTCTAGCGTTTCATCCTGGAATTTTATGTATGATTTACTTGAAGAAGGATTACAAGCAGAACACTGTGAAAGGTTGACAATGTCTACCACACAACAAGGGTGACAAGAAAACATCCAAGGCAACAAACAAAGATGCCGCAAAATCCTGCATACACGAAATTTCCGCGCATCCCAAACTTCTCCCGTACATAGATATGATTTTCTAGGTGGTGGAGAATGTAGACATCTCAGACATGAAATTTGTAACCTTATGGGGAAAAATTATTGGATCATTCAAGCCTCAACATATACAGGGTATTTATCATTTTCCTGAGCCGCATCTAGTGTATAATTCCCAATTTCTTGATAATTTCATGAAAGAAGAATGTAAAGTAAGGAGAAAAAACTCCCTAGTTTAATTAAAGAGTAAAGAAGTGACCCTAACAAGCATAAGGAGGATTCATCCAACCTCTATTCCATTCCTTAAGTCTTCCTTTTTGTTACATCGCCTCCATGCTCTGTAGTTTATTTTACTATGAAAACATATCACAATTCCCTAACTTTAATGTGTCCCTCTCATTCACTAGGATTTTGATGGGTTTATTTTTAATGGGCTTAAATCTTATTAAATAATATGGAAAAGCACATTCTTCATTTTCACTCCAAAAAAACAATCACCCATAACTCTCCTTTTTATATGGCTGCCTATGTAATGGACACCATCTATTTCTCTTTGGACTTTCCAACTATGTGCTAGAAATGGACACTTGTTGATCCTCTCCCCATCCAAATTTACCATAGCATATTATGGGAAGAGAATAGTTTTAATCATTTTTACTGCATTTGTCACCTCTTCATGATTCCCATTTACCAATCCATATTTAGTTCTACGCTTCCTAGAATGTCTACAACTACTATGGATTATTTGTTAAGAATTGGGGACTAGTTTCTGGAAGAAATTTTTACCTATATTAGGGTTTATGGATGTAATGGTAAACCACATGTTTTGCCCCTGTATGTTCTAGATAAACTTTTATGGAGAGAAGCTGCTTATCAAAAAGTAGGAATGAGGATAACCCTTGAATTAAAAAAAGTTTCCAAGGAACTCTGGCCTAAATTCCCTATGTAGATTGGTATGTTTACGATTCAGAATTATACTCATGTTGAAAAGGAGATGCTAGCTTTATATGAGTTAAAGTTAGCTACTATTCCTGCAAAGCCACACACTCCTTGCAAGTTGGTCGACAATTTAGCTATTGATGCAAATATCAAGAAATATGTTCATGAAGCCAACCATTATGATGAATTATTTTGTGGAGCTCCTTATTCATCTATCTACAATAGATCTAAGTAGTTTCTACCAGATAACTACAAACATTTTTTAGTTTTTAGGGAACCATAAGGCCTACCTTACCTTTGTATTATCTCAAGCTATCGGAAGGTGATGATATAATAGAGAAAGTTACCAGCTCTTCAACAAAGTAGGTCGCTCCTCAATTAAGTACCCCTCTTCAAGTTTCTTCTATGTATTCTCAAGATCAAACTACTTCGGAGAATCTGTTGGTTAATGATATCATCAAATATTAGAAAACATTTGTGGAAATTAATCAACACTAGTTCAACTAAGGAAATAAGATGCAATTCCTTAAACAAATGATTATGCCATTTTTGGGCAACAGTCAATGGATGTCTCTCATAATTATTCAAAGACTTCTCTCACACAACCAGGTGTTATTTCTAAAACACCTATTAGCACTCGGCCTAGTGTGGAGACAATTCCAACATCTCCAACTACTGCAATTTAGTTTAACATAGAGGAAATTCCACCAATAGAGGTATTTTACAGTCCTCAACATTAGGCCATTATGAGCAAGGGTAGGAAGAATAGGAAAGTTGTTGATACATAGGTCTTAACAAAAAGCATTGATTTGTAGCCATGTTCATTGGAAGTAGTTTGGAAAGGAACATCAACAACTCCTAATGATTAACTTGAGGAACTAACTTACTATGCAAAGCATATGATTTTTCCAATGTAGATAAAGAAACCCGAGTCAAAGAATTTATTAAGGAGAAAGATGAAAGAATACAATAGTTGGAACTTGAATCTTCACAGTTTCAAGCACAAATGCAAGAATAGGTCATCTTGATTAAAGTTCAATATGAGGTTAAATTAAGAAGAGAGGTGAAAAAATAAACGAGCTACAAGATAATATTAAGCAAACTAAGGCAAATGCTTTATATCTTGTCAAATTCAAGCATGAAGCTAATGAATTAAACCAACAACTTCACCACTAGCAACAACTCCTCTACAACAAGTTAAACATGATACAGGCTCAAGAAAAGTTGGTTAATTATTTTGTTGACGAGGTTATTGATATTGAAAGAAATTATGATGAAACCAAGTGTAAATGCAATGAGATTTTGCAATGGAAATAAGATCCTAAAAGATTCTATCCAAACTTTCCCAGTATTAATGAAATGCAGAGGCCTACAACACTCCACACTTGGAAGGATAAGGTATGCTTGGTTAGGAGATTGGTGAATGATGCTAAAAGGATTTATAATTCAGTCATTCAGTCTATCATCTAGTCACTCAGGGAAGAAAAGATGTTATCAAGTGATGAATAAGAATTTCTCTTAGAGGCAGATATATTAAAAGAGAATGGGAAAAGTAACAATACAAAGTTCAGTGAAAGGGTTGAACAATTGTCAAAGGCAGATTTCAAATTGACCTGCGAGTTTCTAATCAAGCCACATGGTTACCTTCAAGTAACCAAGCTTATTATTGAACAAGAAACTCAACTACTACCATCTTTGCAAGCTCAAGTATTCAACTGTCAAAAGAACATAAGGTCCCATTCTCATTCTGAGTTGGCACCTATTCTAGAAGTTTATCAGCTTTGGAAATGCCCACTAGCTCCTTGCCTATAGCAGTTTCTCCAAATTGAATAATTAATTTTAAATTGTAACTAATGTCTATTTTCTTCTATTTTGTTTTGCTTTAATCACTAAAGGAAAATACCTTCTAGCGGAGGTTATAACAAAGGTTTTTAGTGTTATGAAATTGGAAAAAATTGTAAACAAAACATGCGCTAAAACATTTGTTTATGATAGCAGATTTTTTAGCGAAGATTATAACAAAACTTCATCACAATCGAAAAAATATGGGCAACCGAAGATTTTAGCAGATGCTTTTTTTGCAGTGTGATTAATGGAACAAGTAGCACCAGTGCGCTACATATAGAAAAGCATTAGGATGCATACATAACCAAAAGCACCAAGGCGTTGAATGCAAAGAACATTGGTGCCTGAAATGTATACTTCCCTGGTGCTTATATACCAAAATATGCCCGAGTGCGTTCTTTTAAGGGACGACACTGGGGACACAAAAAATAACTGCAAGCCTGGGGATTTTGCTTAAACTCGCAGAGTCGATGCATATTATTTGTATAAACGCACCAGTGAGTTCATGGCATAAAAGGACCGGTGATATTAATTTTAATAATGCACTAGGTCTGGAAATAATATTTTGTAGGACCGAGGTGTTAGTTATATGAAAGCACTGGTGCCTTGAGAATTACAATGCGCCAAGGTGTTAAGTGCAAACAATATCGATGCTTGAAAAACTAAAAACCCCGGTGTTGTCGTTTTCTGAAAAGGCACCTGTCATGCAAAAATATGTTGTCATGGTGCTTTTATATATCATAACACACCATTGCATTTTTATCTTGTGTACGACCTGTGACAATGCAATTATTGTAATTTTTTAAATACATTCTTCATCGAAAAATCGACATATATCTTACAATAGTATTCATATAAATTAAAATTTGATTAGTGCATTTCTAAATGATGTTTGGATTAATTTGTTATATTATCATCTTTCACATCTCTTCATATAATAGTTAATCATCCATATATTTAATCAAAGGTGTAACATTTCACAACGACATTGGATAACATAATAGAATAAATTAAAATTTATTTTATTATATATCAATAAGAGGCTCGTTGTCATACAAAATGTGATTGTTATTGGTAATCTATTGTCTTTCAATTGGGACATTATGTCCATTACATTAAACAAAATGTTTGATTTTCACAGACAATTATTTTAAAAAATACAACAGGTTGCATTAATATACAAATAGATCATCATTCTTCGCTAGAACTGATGTCAGTGCTCGAGCTAATTCCATGACTTGGTTTATTTGGAGGATTTTTTGTTGATTGCATCGATTGGTTTTTTCTTCTTGATCTTGTTCCATCTGCAAACATAAAAAATAAAGCGTAATTAGTGTATCTATATTGGTGAAAATAATCAAAATTGAAATAAATAATATACATCATTGTAAATCGAATAGCAATGTACCATAGCAAGAAGTGACTCATAAAATGTGCACATGATTTCAAAACCAAGTCTCATGCCCTGTTGCAACAAGTCTTCTATAGGTGTAGTTCCATACTTTGCTTCCTGCATGTTTTAAACCCCATTATAAATAATAGATTTAATATAAAAGATTTTTTTGTTCTATTAATTATAAACTCAAAGAAGTAAAACAACATAGATACTTACAAATTCCACAATTAATTTTTAATATGCCAACATATATTCACAACTCATATTTAACCCAATGTCAATCAATACTTCCAATGGCTCTTCTTTGCATGTTAGCACCTATTTGAAGACATTCAAGGATGGTTGTTGTAAAACAATTTAAAATATACAAAATGAAACATTGATTTGTTATAAAGAAATATTAACTATTACTCACAAACTTTGATATCAACCCTTTTCTTCCTTGTCGTTATGTTTATGTGTTGAATGAGTTCCATTTTGTTTTCTTTTCCACAAGAAAATATTTGAAAATTAATACTTAATGCTAATTTATTTATTATTATTATTATTATTATATTATTATTTTTTTTTTTATGTACAAAATCAGTCATGATTACATACATTTGAGCACGTTGTTGTTGAGATAACTCCTATTGTGATGCAATTATGTCCATTTCTTTGACCATCTCCTTGTACACGTTTTTGGACATTCCTACTGTCATGTTTCGCATATCACTCTTTGATCATTTAGGACTTTCATAATCTTCTTGAAAAAAGTAATAAAGTATTTTTATATTGATATATAAAAACTAAATATAACAAAATTGATATTAATAAATGAATGGTTTGTAGTAATATATAGGTATAGTTCCATAAAATCATTTTAATCATTTTAATTAGGAATATTACCTTTTGAATTATTCATTTTTTTGTATGTTTTTGTTATTGCAAGTCTAACATGTCTCATTGACCATTGCTCTGGAAACACTTCCTGTAGTTTACATATAATTTGTTTCTTAGAACCATTGGATTGATTTTTGTATTTAAGTGGAAAGTGAGTTTGTACATTTGTTCCACTAGATCCCTCATATTTTTGTAAAAAATTCCCCCTTACATTAACCTCCAACATCACTCCAGATGAGCTAAGGACCAATTCATTTTCATTTAGATGTTCTAGATTTTTTTCTTTTCCAAGAACGACCTTAATATTTTCCTTTGTTCTTTTTCCCTATAGAACATTAACATATATGAATTAATATATTGTTTGAAACATGTTATCAAATATTCTTAAGTATATTACTAGTAAAAATTCAAAAACAAAAACTCATATTGAATAGTATTTTTTCATTCACCTAATTCATCATTTATCTATTTTTCTATTAGGCTTTTATGTTCCTCTACACTTAGATTAGAAATAATCTTATCAACCTTGTTCATTTTGTGGCTATGCATGACACACACTAACCAATACATATTAGTTAAACTTACATATAGTTCAAACATATTAATTTTGTAAAGAATTTACAAAGAACTTGCCTTCTCTACTTTTTCTCATGTGTTATCATTGTGTCGATTATTATTTTTGTTACTTGACACATTCTCAGACATTTTTTTATCAATATACAAACTGTACCATTCAATAAAGAAGCCATTAAATATATTTTATAGATAAATCAAATCATTTTAAGCCAAAAACAGCTATGGTAACTAGTGTGTTTATTTTAATAAAACACACAAGTGTGTTTATTCCATTAAACGCATTGGGTGTTTAATTGTTCAGCACCATCAAAGATTTTTTTTTTTAAATATTTTAAATTATGATGACATGCTTTGTAACGATAAACAAACCTAATTGACTAAATGGTTCTATTTGGCAGAGGCACACGAGTGCGTTATATTACACTAGGAGCAATGATGGACAAACTAGATAGAAACCGACAATGTCATAATATACTGGTGCATTGTATTACACAAGGTGCACCAGTGTGCTATATTACAAATGGTGTACCATGGAACATATATCTATTTAAAAAAAAAAAAACAAACATGGCTTACAAGGTTTGGATCTAATTCAATAAGTGATCCCCCTACTTTACACGTCAAATTTCCTATATATAGTAAGTACGCAAACCCATTAAATCTAAAATGTCTAAAATTAAAAACCCTAATTATGAAGTGGTAGAGGGAGTTAAACTCTAAGATGAAATTTTGCAGGTTTAAGGTAAGTATTGAATTTTTTTGTTTTTTGAATTTTAATTAAATTTAAATAGGAACAAAGATTGTAAAAAATTTACTAGTAAAATCAATATTTTTTTTTTTTTTAATTCTAAATAAATCTAACAAAAATTGTAAAAAAATTTAATAGTAAAATCAACAGTAAAACTTAAAATTTTTGTTATCCATGGTTTTTAGTGAATCGCCATACCTTTCAAATTATGATATTTTTGCAGTTCCAAAATATTTTCCTGCTCCATAGTGCTCCCAATATGTCTCTCTTGCAAATGATTTCTCTTTTATTTAAACCCTAACAAGAATTGTAAAAAAAATCATTAGTAAAATACCCTTCAACCATACCTTTCAAGGGTTTTGAGTGAATCGCCTTACCTTTCAACTTATGATATTCTAAATAGTTATGTTGCTCTGAAGTATTTTATTGTTTCACATTGCTCCTAGTATGTCTCTCTTTCAAAACACTCCCTTGAAATTTTGCCAAAAATATGAAATAGTGAATCCCAAAATGATATCTAACCTTTTACTATTTAAAAGATCTTATGAAATTATATTTAGAAAAATCAATTGTTGCTTGTTTTTCAATTTAAAAAAAAATGTATTTTTTTTATTTTTATTTTTATTTTTTTATTTTTATTTTTTTTCACTTTATCCGAACATCGGTGCATTCAATAGTAAATAGCACTAGTGTGTTTATAAGAAAAACACAATGGCATTGTCAGGGAACCAAATTTTTTCAACGCATTGACATGCTACAATTTTTATTTTTATTTTTCGAAATTCCGAAATGATGCAATTATTTTTTAATGCAACAGTGTGGTTTGTATTTAAATTCATCAGTGTTGTAATTGTTATAAGAGCATTAAGATGGTTTAATTTGTTTTTATTTCCTAAATTACGGAAAAAAGTGAGTACCAGTGTTGTTTTTTTTTTGTAAACATGGTAGTACTTTCACTATTTATATTAACTGTCCAAAATCAAGTTTTTCCAGTTGTGTCAGGTGACCTCAACCTACCCGTAGGAAACCAGGTTGGCCACCTGTCAGCATTAAAAGTTGTTCAAAATTTATATGTCTTTCTCTATCAACCTTACAACATTGTCTATTTTGTCTATACTAAATATCAACTTTGGAAAATAAAAGCTAATCGGCATAATATTAAAAACAAAATTTATCTGGATCTCTATTTTACTCATCGTTTCAGGACTCCATAGGGGTTGGGGCTTTAGTACTGGATCCCAAAATCTCACTTCTCCTCATATCCTACAGACTTTGTTTGATCCTTCCTAGTGCTAGGTTGTTTCGATATGTTTGTATCTAAATTTCTGTTATCTCTCTGATGAGTTCAGCTCTGCTGGGTTCCTTCACTTTGGTATCCTCCTCTGCCTCCTGTCCTTTGTTTACTGCATGTTCTTTGTTGAGAGTCATGGCCGAAGTCACTACATTCTTCATGACCCAGCATTGCTGGATCGTTTGTCTGAAGAGGGTGTGCCGACCACGGGTGTTGCCTGAGTCTTGAACCATGTCTTCCTATTCTTCCATGGGAATATCTTGGTTGGTAATACTGTCATTTAATTCTCGCTCCTAACCTGCTATTTGGACTCTAACCTCGGGTGGGTTCTCTGCCATGTACGCATCAATGAGGGTCTTCATATGCTCCTGTCCCGTCTTTCTCCCTCTCTTACATTGTTCCCTGTTGGAGGTTCCCACACCCTTGGCAGTCCTTTTCCCTGCTTTACTTGTACCCCTATTGCTCTTCTTAGCCACTTCTTTTCCATCTCTTCCCATTCTTGCGTTGTCTTCTCCTAGGTCACTTTCCTCTAAGTTCTTTCTTGCCTTCACACTGTACTGGACACAGATTATGCTCAAACTTAAAACAGTACCATAAGAAGTATCAGTAGTCAGTTGGTATACCACCCATTTTGTCTTATATTTAATTGTGTCGTGATTGGTCTCTCACTCAAGTCCTGGTAGCTTGAGTTCGCTTTTCATTTCCATTAGATTTCCCCCTGCCAACTCTTGGGTTAGCTTGTTACTACCCCTCGATTCTTCTTTTCTCAGATTCATCCCTCTCTGTTGGCCTTCACATGGAAGGGTTACCATAAAAAACCTATCATAGAGACTACAAGGGGAAACCATATCCATATTTTGGACAACGCAAGGTATTATTACCATAGAAAACCTATCAGGAAAACTATAGGAACCATGTCCCTATTTTGGACTGCACAAGGTAATTTCACTCCATTCGCGCACCTATCTATAGTCTTCACTCTAATTGAACCCCTAGTTATCCTCTCGGTTTTACTCAGGAAATTCCAGGTAGGTTTCTTAGAGGCCCAGATGTCCCTTGTATTAGCTCTTGAGGTCTCTAGGGTGGGTTCCTCCCTATTCTAGCTACCTACAAGATTTCCTTTGTGCCTCAGGAGCCTCCTTGCCGGAGTGGAATTCCTCAGACCTTCTCCCTTTCCAAGTTCTCTCTTCTCTCCCCAGCCTCCCTCCCTCTCTCTAAGCGCCTTCTTCACGGGCGAAATTTTAACTATTGTTTCTCTCACCCTTTCATCCTCATTCTTGACCCAGATGGTGTTCTAGGAGACCTTGGTTCTAATTCTTTCGGAGTCCAAACTTTCCTAGGTCTACTTCCCTAATACCATTGAATCTGACATAGCTATGATTTTTTTGTTAAGGAAATGGAGGAGAACATACCATCGACCTGAGTTGACGCAGCTACTTCCCATAGCCTACATCGTCATCTTGTGTCCACCACCTTTCTTTGCTCTTACTTTCGCTCTCACATTCTGCATGCAACTATATTCTATCTCTCTTCCCTTTTGTTTTACCTCCCTGTCCCTGCTACCTTTTGTCGCACCTACCACCTATCCTCCTAATTTTCTCACCTCCCTTTTCCTCATTCCTTCACCTTGGAATGATGGCCCTCCATCCCTTCCCACTTTGAATCTCATTAACTCCCTTGTGCCTCTAGCTACTCCTGTCATGAGTCCTTCTCTATATTCTTGCCACTTGTTAGCATCACTCTGCCTACTCTCCCACTGGCTCCCATGCCCTCCTTTCTACCTTCCCTTCTTGGCTCCACCTACCTTCTCTTGGGGGTTTCTCCCTCCTTGCCCTGTCTTTCCACCTGCCCTTCTTGTTGTCCTCTTCCTCCGCATCCCGAAGAAATCTTTGTTCTTGCGCTCGAGTGGATGATCTCTGACATCTCCACTTCCCATCACCGCTGGCCCACCTCCTCTTCTCTGTGACACCCCAATCGGGGGTTCTCCTCTTGCTCCTTGTCTTTTTATAGTATTTCCACTAGTTTCTTCATTCCCTCCATTTGTAATAACTCTTTTGCTTTTATATCTAAGTTTCTACCTACCCGACCGCATCGCCAGTTTGCCAGATTGTCCATTGCCATGTTGTCCATCCTTCGGACATGTGTTGGGATAATGTATCCTATCTGTTGAATTATCTTGCTGATATCTTGGACCAGCCATGTTTCCTCTAGCTTTGGCTGATTCTTTCCCATTGCGTTCCTTTTTGTAGCTTCTTCACCATCTCTATCACCATTTTTGAGTCTCCTTTTACCTATAGTCTTTGGAATCGCTCTCTTATCGCAATTTCTAGGCCCCTCTTCAGAGCATAAAGCTCTACTTTATTGTTTCTAGAATTTCCACAGTCCATAGCATAAAGTATGAGCATTTTCCCCTTATCGTCTCTGAATAATCCTCCTGTCCCTATCACCCCAAGGTTCCCTTTTGTAGCTCCATTGAAATTAAGTTTAACAAATTCTTTCCGAGGCCATTTATAACAATTTGCAGACTCTCCATTAGGGGTATGATGCTTCCACGAGGAGGCATTTAACATACTAGGTTTCAAGTTCAGGTCTTTCATTATTCTTTCTTACTGTGGATTGCTTTTCCAATCCTCCTCATACCATTTCTCTGCCAGTACTGTCTCTCTTATGTTATGGATTATCTGATTCCATTTTTCTGCTTCAGTTCTTCTTTCTTCTTTGAAGATCAGATTATTTCTTTCCTTCCATATTTCCCACAAGATGAACCCTAACAATAATCTCCAAGCTCGCTTCAGGATTGTGTTTTGGTAAGGCTTTTTCCGCTAATTATCTATTGTTGTCTTCATGTTGTTTGGATTCCTATCACTTACTTCAAAGAGTTGATTATGTTTTTTCCACAGGTTATCACTATATCTGAAAGTATTGGTCATGTGCTCCATTGTTTCTGCTTGTTCTTTACATAAGTTGCATATCAAGGGTCCTTGTAGCCCTTTTTTTTGTAGTTGATCCCATGAAAGTGCGTGCCCATGGTGAAGGATCCACATGAAGAAGGCGACCTTTGACCATGTCTTTTCTTGTCATATACTTTCCCAGATATTTGTCTCTTGTTTCCTGATATGTTTTGCTTGTAGTTGATAACCCTATTTAATTGTGAACATTCCTTTAATCTTGTATCCCCATCTTAGTATGTCTAACCCTTCTGCTTTTGCGATTTTCTGGGTTGCCATTTCATTCTCATATAACTTCCACTAGGGTGTTTCTGGAGCATCTAGCTAGTCGTGTTTTTGTTTCCACTTTCTCCAGTAGTCTCCAGGTTCTACGCTCCATAAGTTTTTACCTATTTTCCCCCATCGATGTTGGTATATTGGTAGACTTCTTCTAGATCAGGCTTACTGGTTAGTTTTTCTCTCTGTTGCCACACTTCTTCCTAGAAATTGGCTTTGTCACCTCCTCTGATTTCCGAGAAGCTATGGTTGTTGATCAAATTTCTATTGTCTGAGGCTAGGTTCCATATTGCTGATCCTTTCTTGTTGTCTTCAAGTCTCAGATTTCCTTCTGTTGATCTTGGCATGTTGTACTTCCTCTCCCATAATTGTTTCCATAGGTCTACCCCTCCCTAGATCCATCTCCACCACAACTTTGCCCCCATGACCTGATTATGTAAGGATCTCAGAGTCCTAATCCTACTTCTTTTAGGGGTTTGCTGAGCCAGTTCCATGATAGAAGAGCCCATTTTTTTTCGTTCTAGGCCCTTGCCGTAAAAACCTTTTGAAGATTTCTATTATCTTTTGGCATACTATTTTTGGAGTCAGTGTTGGCTTGTAGGGGCCTAGCCCTGGTTCAGAAGTGATTTAGCCAAACAAATCCCGGTACTACTGGCCCTTTCGGCAATAGTCTGTGGAGCGCGGACTGAGGTCTCACCCGAAGTAATATGGGAGGGTGCTAGAACCAGGTTTCCACACCCTGGGGATGTTTGATGAGCTCTGGCGGTCCGTGGTTTGACCTTGCACACACGTCGCTACACGAATCTATTAGTCCCTCGCAACCTGTGATGCTGCCTTTGCGCAGCCCTACTCTGGGCACGATCCGTATTATTACCCAAATTCCTTACTATTAACCTATTATTATCCGATTACTTAACTTATCTGTGTAAGTCTAGTGGTAATTAACAATATATCCAGAATTCATATCTTCATTCATGGTTACAGACTTGACACTGCCCTGTGCACTTAGCTGTAGGGGTCCACGGACTCAGCTGTGGACTCTACTAGGCCTTTGCGCACTCACCTACAGAGCCTCTTCCTACCTCTATGACCCAATACACTTAGACTCTTGCTCTATGCTCAAACCATTCGTATTCATCTATCTCCAGTTCCCTCTCTTTACAACTTAGAGCCTCACTCTAATTATACAATCCCATGGTCCGTTGACCATGGGTAAGCGAACGTGAAATTACATTACATTACAAAACTTAGGGCAGACAACCCTATGACTCAACCTATACTTCGTGCTCTGCGCCCACAATTCGCAGAGCCTTACAATACATTTGACCAAAACTTGGGCTTTGAGCCCCAAAACATGATGTGGGGGGATCCGATGCCCAACAGGCCCCCAACATAAAAATTGTGACTCACCCACGAGTCACTCTGTCGATGCGGTGTTCTTGGCACGGAGTCCCTCCAACTGGTCCCGAACTGCTTGAATGTCGACAACGCACTGAGCTGCTACCTTCTGTACCTGCTGCATTCTTGCTTATGAATCATCCGTGTCTGGATTGTGTCCTTACCTTGGTATCAACATTTGTTGCGTGTGTTTATAGTCCCACTCCCTGGTCTGGCTCCTCGGGTCGCGAAGATTGTGCTTCGACTGGTTAGTTAAATAGTTGGCCCACCCATGTAGGGCTTCAATCGACTACCGTTTAGTTTTCCTAGGAAGGGTTCTCGATTATTTTTGACTGGCTAGGCCGTGCCTCTGTTTGTGACCTTCTTAACCACGTATGGTCCCAACTAGTGCATTTTGAATTTTCCCGGAAATTTTTTAAACTTACTGTCATACAACAGCACTAAGTCGTTTACCTTGAAGGTACATAACTTGATATGGCGGTTGTGCCAAGCCTTTTCACACTGCTTTTGTACCTGTTGATGAAATTTGGCCAGAAACCATTCTTCCTCGAGTTATTCTAATTGCGCGAGCCTTTCTTCCAGAGCTTTGCGGTCCATCATGCTTGTGAGCAGTAATATTCGCAGACTAGGTACGATGTATTCCACCGGCATGACAACTTCCGTGCCATAGACTAACCGGAAAGGTGTCTATCCCATCAATTTCTTACACATTGTCCTGTAAGCCCGTAATACGGTAGGTACGTGCAGGTCCTAGTTGTTTCACTGCGCGTTACATAATTTGGTTAGCGCAGTCTATAGTATTTTGTTGAATGCCTCTACTGTCCCATTAGCTTGTGGGTGGTACGGTGTACATTTCTGGTGATACACCTGGAAATCTTCTGTGAGCGTGCTAATGGTTTCATTCAGGAAATGTGTTCTGCAATCACTCATTAAGATTTTTGGACAGCCAAATCGTGTCAACACGTTTTCGAACAAAAACTTCGCAGCCGTAGCTACTGTGCAGTATTTGACTGGCTGCACTTCTGCCCATCGTGTCAGGTACTCTATTGCGGTGATGATGTAGCACGTGCCCGTCTTTCCCTGAGGTTTGATCTATCCCACAAAGTCGATTGCCTATTTTTCAAACGGTTGTAGTGTCATTTGTGGATTTAATGGCATCTCGCCCCTTCATGATGGTTTTCCAGTCCTTTGACATATATCGCAGGCCTTACAGTGTGCTTTTGAATCCTAGTGCAAGGTTGGCCACCATAACCCTGCGCGAATAATCTTCTGTGTGGTCGCGTGTCCTGCATGGTGACCTCCTGCAGTGGCCCCATGTGCTTCCATGAGGATCTGACCTCGTTCAAATTTAGGTATGCATCTTCGCAATATCTCATCATTTCCCATTTTGTAGAGGTGCCCCGCAATGACAGAAAAGTCTGTCGCGTGCACCACCAATTCCTTCTTCTATTGGATTGAGTATTCCTTCAGCGTAGTCCCTGTTGTTAGAAAATGGATTATATCTTCAAAGTGTCCGTCTGCGATGCGTACTACAAAGAGTTGTGCATCAGGTAGTCCCTCCTCCAAATTCATTATCTCTTCACCTGTCTCAATTCGTGACAAGTGATCTGGTCCTACGTTTAGGCGTCCCGACTTGACTATGACGTCAAATCATATTATTGAAACAGTAAGAGTCATCTGCATATGTTCCCCCCAACATAGGCTTGTTCACCAGGTATTTCAATGCAGAATGGTCGGTATACATCTTGAAATGTCCTCCAAGTAAATAGTGTCAGTATTTTTGGAGCGCGTACACCATTGTCAACCCTTTGCCCTTGGTGGTGGAATAGTTCTTTTCTGCTTTGTACAATCTCCAACTTGCAAATGCGATCGAGTGATCCACACCCTCCGCACCCTCGTGTGTGAGTACGGCTCCCAGCGCAATACACGATGCGTCAAGATGTACATGAAATTCCACATCCCATTTTAGGAAGACCAGGACTGGAGCGGAGGCTAGTTTCCCCTTCAGGACATCCAAACTCTTCATGCAATCATCATTCCAGCAATATGTAATATCCTTTTTCAATAGCTTTTCCATTGGCATTGTTATTTGGGCATAACTTTTGATGAACTTCCTATAGTATCCAGTGTGTCCCAAAGTAGTGCGCAGTTGTCTAACACTTCCCAGTGCTTCCAAATTTAGAATAAAGGCCATCTTCATAGGGTCCACCATTAGTCCTTGTTTTCAGACCACAGGTCCTAGCAGGTTTCCAAAGGGAATGAGGAATGTGCACTTCTTAAGGTTTAGCGCAATCTTGTGTCAGCGACAAGTATCCAGCATCAAGCATAAGCTTGCTACATGGTGCTTAACTAATCCAAAGACAGTCCAATCATCCAGATAGACCTCCAAGAACTTGTGGATGTATTCTTTGAATGTAGCCACAATGATGCATGAAACTATAGCTGCCGCATTCTTCAGTCCAAATGGCATAACGGTGTATTGAAAGCAACCCCATTCTGTTGCGAAAGTTTTTTTGCTCCTATCTTCTGACGCAACCTTGATCTAATGGTACCCTGAGAACCCGTCCGTGAATGAGTATGCTTCCTGAATACCAAAATTCTCTAGTACTTCACCTGTGAATGGTGTCAGGAATGGATCGTGTACATAGGCATCGTTCAACTTCCTGAGGTCCACACAGATTCTTAGTTCACCTTTCTATTTTTTATCCTGTACTACCATAGGATTCACCCAGTCAGATTCTTCCACTGGTTCAATAATTTTGGTTGCGAGCATTTGTCTAATTCATCGCGGACCTTTTCTTTATACTTTGGACTCAAGCAGTAAGGCTGCTGCTTAACTAGCTTTGCGTCGGGTTTCAGGGTGATCTTCATCATCCCTAAGTCACCAACGATCACTTTTAAGTCCATAATTTTGGTTAGGAAAAAGCCTTGGTATTCATGGAGTAACTCAATGACCTTATCCACTGTGGCATTGTCCCAATAGTCCCCAAGCATTGCGTACTTCGGCTCCGCGCCTGTTCCAATGTTTACCTGCTTTGTCTTTAGCGCCGTAGTGATGTCGGGGTCTTCAAGTGATGGTCCTCGAATCTCGACAGCCTTCCATTTCTGAAATGTTAATATTTCATGGGTCCTCATCATCCTCTTCAACATTTACATTGTAACACTCTAACGCATGGCTTAACTATGTCACCCATTCTAGTTGAAGTACTTCCATTGGCTCCTGGGGTATTTTGAAGATAGCTGCTTTTACTGCCTATAGCACATCGTCAATAGTATATGACCAATGATCTTTGAACTTGAAAGTTAATAGAAATCGCTTGTGCAAGACATCCCATTCGCTTGTACCATGGTGGAGCTTTGTCTCAGTATACCAATTCATGGGTATGACATCCAAGGTATGATAGAATAAATGTACCCATTCAGGCTGTGGCTCTTCCCCATAGACCTTGGTCCATTTCACGAGGTGTGTGAAAGGATCATCTCGTCCATCATATTTTTCTACTAGCCACATCTACAGTTTCCCAAATCATAGGTGCATCATTCTTCTGCATCTGTGCCATTCCTCAAAACTTCCCTGATGCGTACCCCACCATCGTGTGGGCATTGCGCATAGTGCCCATTTCAGAGCATCGAACTGCTACTGTTCTGGTACTACACTTTCAAATTTGTTCAGGAATTCATCCACCGCTCTCAACCCATCATATGTAGGCAGACCCCTTGCCTATGTTGTCACGCAACACAGTGCTCTAACCATCATGTTGCAATTAAGCATTGTTACTTCATGCAACCGATTTTTCCATCGCTCTATCTCTTTATCTGAATCGAAGTGTAGGAGCTTTCGCACTCCCACAAAATCCTTCCATCTACAGTCAAATTCACCCAATCCTCTTCTCGAGCAGTTATCTTGTAAATACAATCGAGATCGTCATCACTATCATCATCACGCATTGGTTCAATGTATCGCGCTCCTTCGGCTAGATCTAGTGGTATTACTATGCATAGCGACTTTTTTTCAAAAATCATTTTGTGCTTCTTCAGATTTATGAATCTATTCATATCAATAGCCCAGTCTATTCCTAGTAGAGTGGGATAGGGATTATTGTCATCAACAATCTCTATCACTTCAAAATCTGCCTGCGCACTTGCACCTTCAATATCTACTGTTACCCCTTGCAATCTTCCCATGAGTAAGATCTTCTGTTGGTTTGCCATTCACAACTAAATAGGAGACCACTGTAGCATGAGTCTGCCAATGTATTCCCATGTTTGTTTTGGCAGTAAATTCACGTTCGATCTGAGATCCAGGATTACCTGATCCATTTGATACTTGCCGATTTGTGCAGTCAACCTTATTTCCCTTCCTGTGCATAGTGCATGCTTTCCAAGTTTTTGGACCATGCGTGGTTCTCTTGACCCCGCGCATCTTGTGATAAGTTCCTGTAGTCCTTTTACTACCTTGTTGTCACGTAGTAGCTTCATGCATCTCTCCAGAAAGGTAGTGAGCATTGAAGGATCCATCCCTGGTTCTAGTTGGTCCTTACTACCTGAAGTGGAGGCCTCCGTGAAGCTCTTATTAGCTTCCATGAATGTCTCCTTCTCGCATTCTAAATCAAATTTGGGTTCCTTTGTATGTGATTCGAATTGGATCCATAAAAGACTGTCAAAGAACCATGACAGTATCGGGACAAAACAAATCTTTAAAGAATCCAAAACAACATCAAAAACACCCTGAACCAGGGGTAATGGCATCCAATGTGGAACGACGAGGAACTCGGTCAAAGCATGTTGACCGAGGCCCATGGAGACTGCGTAGGAGGTCAAAGTAGCCCCTGGGAGCCTCGGATTGGGAAAATGAGGTGATTTTTGATGCGCGATTAGTGCTTAGTGCTAATCGCGCATCGTTGGGTGAACAGGTCCAAAATGGAGGAGCCTTAAGCACTCGATTGCACTGGGAACTAGAGAACCGTGGGCGGAGAGATAAAAAGCGCTAAAAGGACAAAGGCAGGACCTGCACTATGGAAAACGAGTGGTATTGATCAGGGCACCCTCGAACGGTAAACTGTTTTGGAGGAGAGCGGAGTGATCCCACTCAACAATCGATGCATGGCGGCGGAGGTGAGAGAAAACCGTCGTTCATTTCGTGCTATCAGTTGAGCAAGTAAATGGTGCGGGACGTGCATATGACGTTGGATCTGGAGGAGCCCAGATCAGACAGTTGAGATTGCACCGGATGGAGGAATCGGAATCGATAGGGAATTAAGCCGTGTTCTAAAGGGATTTGGAATTCATTTGATTGCCACGGTGGAGGAATAATGCATCCACAACATAACTAAAAAGAACGAACCGACGAGCAGGCTGGTGCTGTTCAGATGAGGAAACGTGGCCACTCCCTGAGCACTCATGCTAACGCCGAACAGGGAATTCCAAGCATAGCTGCAGAAGGTGAATTGATAGAGGCGGAGGAGGAACCAAATAGGTATGGAAACGAATGGAAAAAAGCCATGAATGGAGACAGAATGCACAAGTCAAGTGGAAGTTAGAGTGAAGCTTAAGAGACGAAGGAGAAAGACCAGAATCCCGAGAGGAGGATGGAATACAGAGAGAAGAAGACAATAAAGCAAGAGAAAAGTAGGATGAGACAGAGGGCCAAGCTGACATAGAAGCAACATCGAGCGCCATCGAGCTTGAGAGATTCGAGCCACCCCTTAGAGGGATCTGTCTGGGTTGAGCACCACGTTGGGCTCTTACCACTATAGACCAGAAGGTCACAGAGCTAGTAGGAAGAAGAAGAGTTTGTGTACTCCAGTGGCTTGGGGAATCCAAGGAACCACCCTGCCAAGCAAAACCTGCTTTAGGAGAACTCACATTGAGTCCCTGCATTGTAATTCTCTTCTTAAAGACACAATAAAACAAGGCCACCACTGAAAGCTGGACCGGAGATGTAGCCCTAGAGAATAGGGTGAAATCCTTATTAAAATTTCTTGTGTCTTTATGGTTTCTTACTGTATTTCTCTATTGTCTTTCCATTTGAAATGTCTGTGTATTGTCAATTTGATCAATCTGTTGCTTAAATAACACAGAACACACACTAGCACATGAGTTTGTAATACCTTTTGTTTAATAAAACTTCAACTGATGTCACTCATAGGGTGATTATCAGATCAAGTGGTATCAGAGCTCTAGGCTGTAAGGTTGGACAAGCTTGTGTTGGTTTAGCTGTGAATGCTCACTAGATCAAAGCTCAAATTAGGAGAAGGAGAGTTGGTGGAAACTAATCCTGAAATTGGGAGAGTCTATTCTCAAAGGACAATATCAAAGGAAGGTTCTATAGGGCTAGCCCCTCAATTCATAGAAAGTTTCCTAGCTATAAAGTCTATGGTAGAAGAAATGTATAGGGACTTTAGAAAGCATAAGGATGAAGATTCATCAGGCTCTAAACAAGATAAAGAAGAAGATGAAT
>APFE030959425.1:139569-156253 GCA_000404065.3 Pinus taeda
ATATGATGGAGAGCTAAATGCTGAAAAGTTGGACAATTGGATTAGACAAATTGATGTGTATTGCAGAGTACAGAACATAGACTCAGACAAGAGTAAGATTCAGCTGGCAAGCCTACGCCTAGGAGGCACTGCCTTGGTTTCGTGGGAAGGTAGAACCCAAGATGATATAAACAAGTATGGTAAGACCATCTCTGTTTGGAGTGAATTTGTTGCTGCAATCAAAAAGCAGTTCTATCCATTGGCCTACATGCAACAGGCCATGATGAGTTGGCAAACTCTTCGACAGTTGAAAGGGCAAAGTGTGCAAGGGTATACTCAAGAGTTTAGAAAGAGAGCATTGATGTTGGGCATCTCATTAGACTCACCAGAAACTCTTTTAAAGTACATTGGTGGTCTACACAGCTACATGAGGCATACCATCCTCATGTTTAATCCCACTAGTATAGATGAAGTATTTGTACAAGCTACTCATCTAGAAGCTAGAGGAAAGAATGGAAATCCAGAAGTTGGGGGACCATCCCAACCCATTGTAAGCAAGAGCAAGGAGAAAAGAAAGCAGAAGTGGAAAGCAAGGAAGGCTAACACTGCACAAAAAGGCAAAGCTTCATGCACTCACTATAAAAAGGAGGGGCATGATGATGAGCACTGCTGGATTCTGCATCTAGAGTTGAGACCTAAGAAGTCCGAGGGCAAGAAGAAGAAGACTGCTGCAACTATTCAGAAAGATTTGGGGTCAGACTCAGGAGATGAAATAATCATTATAGCCACAGGTATAAAAGGTAAGAATTCTGAAACATCAACTAGTAATTCTGCTCAATCTGTTATTGATGAAGAACGTGAGAGAAAAATACATGAGCTTTTCCATATTCGAGTTGTTTCCAAAAATCAAAAGTTTGATACTTTGTTTGATAGTGGCTCACAAGTAAATCTAATTTCTAAAGCAATTGTAAAGAAATTGGTATTAACAACTACACCTCATAAGAAACCATACCCATTAGGATGGTCGAAGGATAAAGCACAACTACAAGTGACTAGACAGTGCAAACTCAAGTTTTCTTTTGGGTCAGCTTTTGTAGATGAGGTTGAGTTAGATGTAATTCCTTTGGATATATGTGGAATTGTTTTAGGAAGTCTTTACTTGTATGATAGAAAGGTTATTTTCTATAGAGCTGAGAACAAGTATCTACTTGTTAAAGATGAAATCGAATACTTTGTAAGAGCTCATAAGCTCAAGAATAATTATACTCTCATAAACTTAGGACAGATGAAAAGAATGATAAATTCATGCAAATAGTTCTTGCTGATAGTTGTAAAGGAAAAGACACCTGATAGAACCAATGTATGTGAGGGCTGTAATGCTGATCAACAAGCTGATATAAAAAGGATTGTTTCAGAGTATGATGTCTTATTTCAAGAACCTAAAGGTCTGCCACCCAAAAAGGGAATAGTACATGATATTATTTTGCAGCAAGATGTTCCTTTGCCTAACATTGGGATGTACAGGTTGTCTGCTTTAGAGAATGCTGAAATCAAGAAGCAGGTGCAAGAGTTGCTCGTGAAAGGGTTCATTAGGCCTAACACATCACCATGTGGGTCACCAATCGTTTTGGTGAGAAAGAAAGATGGCTCGTGGAGAATGTGCATTGACTACCGAGCACTGACTAAGATAACAATAAAAAATCATTATCTCCTTCCTCGCATAGATGATATTTTAGATGAATTGAAGGAAGCTGTTTATTTCACCAAGCTGGATTTACACAGTGGATACCATCAGGTTAGAGTTGCAGAGCAAGATGCATGGAAGACTACTTTCAAAACAAAGTAGGGATTGTATGAATGGCTGTTTATGGCTTTTGGCTTGACCAATGCCCCTGCTACTTTCATGAGATTAATGAATGATGTACTTAGACCTTTGCTTGATGATTTTGTTAGTGTATTTGGATGACATTCTGATTTTTAGTAAAACGTGGGAAAAACATTTAGAGCATGTTAAGCAGACATTAGATTTTTTGAAAAGAGAAAAACTTTATGTTAAACTCTCCAAATGTGAATTTGGAAAAACCTCTCTAAATTATTTGGGTCATATAGTATGGGGAGGTGAATTGAAAATAGATCCCTCTAAAGTGGCAATCATCATAAACTGGCCTAAACCCAAGTCTGCTACAAAAGTGAGAATCTTCTTAGGAGCAGCACAATATTGGAGGAAGTTCATTTCAAATTTTTCTTCAATTGCAGCTCCCTTACATGCTTTGACATGATTGAACAACGTGTTTCATTGGGGAGGCAAACAATAGAAAGCCTTCAACACCTTAAAAGAAAAAATTAGTACAACACCTGTACTAGCACTGCCAGATCTACAAAGACCATTTGAGATCCAAACTGATGCCAGTGACTATGCCATGGGAGCAGTGTTGACATAGCATGGAAAACCCATATGTTATCATTCTAAGACTTTTAATCCTGCAGTAGTTAACTATCCTACATATGATAAAGAATTGTATGCATTAGTTCAGAGTGTGAAGAAATGGAAACATTACTTAATGTGCAAAGAAATAGTAATACATACTGATCATCAGCCACTTCAATACCTACACTCCCAAAATAAGTTGCAACTATCAAGACATTACATATGGATGGGTTTTCTACAACAGTTTCATTTAGTCATCAGATATAAAAAGGGCATACATAACAAGGTTGTAGGCATGTTATCTAGACCCATTATAAATGCATCTACCATACTTATGCATAATTCTGTGTTGCATGAAAGCTACATAGAACATTATGCTCAGGACATGGACTTTAAAGATGTATATGCAACTTTGAGTCAAGGAAAAAGAATAGAAGAATTGGACTATCACATGAAGGATCGACTCTTATATCATTGTGGGAAACTTTGCATTCCACAAACTGAGAGAGTAAAAATAATTAGGGAAGCACACACTTCTCTGATATTAGGTCACTTTGGGGTAAGTAAAATAGTTGCATAGCTACAAAGGTTCTACTATTGGCTGAGAATGAGTGAGATAGTTTCTAGATATGTAAAAGGATGTGCTATGCGTGCTAAAAGAAAGCCTAACAACAAAAAGCTAGGGTTATACACTCCATTGCCATTTCCTTCTCATCCCTGGGAAAGAATTTCCATGGATTTTGTTGGAGGACTGCCTAAATCTAGGAAAGGTCATGATTATCTATATGTTTTTGTGGATAGGTTCAGCAAAATGTGTATTTTGATACCCTGTAGTAAACAGATTACAGTTGAACAAACTGCAAAATTGTTCTTCGAACATGTATGGGTTCATTTTGGATTACCCACTTCTATTGTATCTGATCGAGACACCCGATTTATGGGGAAGTTTTGGTCAAGTTTGTGGGAACTAATGGACACCAAATTGAAGAAAAGTACATCTTTTCATCCACAAACAGATGGCCAGATAGAAGTAGTTAACAGAACGGTGATCCAGTTACTGAGAGGATATTGTAGCAAACACCCTAAGCTTTGGGATGAACACTTATGTTATGTGCAACATGCTTACAATAAAGCCAAACACTCTTCTACACAAAGATCTCCTTTTGAGACTTGTTTTGGTTTCATACCTAGGTCTCCTTTGGATTTTGTCTTTGGTAAAGATACCATGGTTGATAGACACAGAGATGTGGACAAGGCAACTAGGTTCATTGAACAGATCTAGGAGATCCATCAGGCAGTACAGGAACATCTGGAAAAGAGCCAGGCCAAGTATAAGGCTAGGAATGATAAGCATCAGGTGGAGGATAGTTTTCAAGTTAGAGACCAAGTCTGGCTGTATATTGGCAAGGACAGGATGTAAGGGGAAAGTAAAAAGCTAAAACCTATCAGGTATGGACCCTTTAGGATACTTGAGAAGATTGGTGAAAATGCTTTTCGCCTTGATCTACCAGCTTACATGCACATCTACTCAGTCGTAAACGCAGATTGCTTGAGGTTGTTTGAACCTTCAATGGTTGAGGACCCTGAAGAGCAGAGTCAATTACCTTCTGTTGATGACTTCCTACCTGAATATCTTAATGAACTACGGGAAGACAAAATGCTGGATAGGAAGGTAAGGACGATGCGCAGTGGATAGGTGGAATACCTTAGGATTGGGCTTAAAGGTTCGAATTCGAGCAGTGCAAAGTGGATTGAGATTGAGAAAGTGAGACAACAGTTTCCTCACTTAGTTGATGCTTGAAGAAAACCAACTTTTGGTGGTCCAAAAGCTTTTTTTCAGTGGGAAGGCCGTGATCCGAATTGGATCCATAAAAGAATATCAAAGAACTATGACTGTATCAGGATGAAACAAATCTTTAAAGAATCCAAAACAACATCAAAAACACCCTGAACCAGTGGCAATGGCAGCCAGTGTGGAACGACGAGGACCTTGGTCAAAGCGCGCTGACCGAGGCCTATGGAGACTGTGCAGGAGGTCAAAGAAGCCCCTGGGAGCCCCGGATCGGGAAAAGGAGGTGATTTTCGATCACGCATCGCTGGGCAAACAGGGCCGAAATGGAGGAGCCTTAAGCATTCGGTCGCGTTGGGAGCCGAAGAACCACGGGCAGAGAAACAAAAAGTGCTAAAAGGACAAAGGCAGGATCTGCGCTCTAGAAAAACGATGATATTGATCGGGCCACCCTCAGATGGTAAACAGTTTTGAAGGAGAGCAGAGCGATCCCACTTAACGATCAATGCATGGTGGCAGAGGTGAGATAAAACCGCCATTGATCGTGCGCTATCGGTCGAGAAAGTCAACCGCGCGAGACATGTATATGATGTTGGATCTGGAGGAGCCTAGATTGGACAGTTGAGATTGCGCCCGATGGAGGAAGCATAATCGATAGGGAATTAAGCCGCATTCTAAAGGGATTTGGAATCCGTTTGACTACCACGGTGGAGGAATAATGCATCCATGACGTAACTGAAAAAAAAAAACCGATGAGCAGGCTGGCGCTGTTCAGATGAGGACATGTGGCCATTCTCTGAGCGCTCATGCTAACGCCGAACAGGGAACTCCAAGCGCAACTGCAGAAGGCGAATCGACAGAGGTAGAAGAGAACTGAATAGGCACAAAAATGAATGGAAAAAAGCCATGAATGGAGACAGAATACACAAGTCAAGTGGAAGTTAGAGTGAAGCCAGAGAGACGAAGGAGAAAGACCAGAATCCCGAGAGGAGGATGGAATACACAGAGAACAAGACAGTAAAGCAAGAGAAAAGTAGGACGAGACAGAGGGCCGAGCTGACACAACGACAGCATCGAGCACCACTGAGCTTGAGAGATTCGAGCCACCCCTTAGAGGGATCTATCCAGATTGAGCACCACATTGGGCTCTTACCACTGTAGACTAGAAGGTCACAGAGCTGGTAGGAAGAAGAAGAGTCTGTGTACTCCAGTGGCTTGGGGAATCTAAGGAACCACCCTGCCAAGCAAAACCTACCTCAGGAGAACTCACATTGAGTCCCTGCATTGTAATTCTCTGCTTAAAGACACAATAAAACAAGGCCGCCACTGAAAGTTGGACTGGAGACGTAGCCCTAGAGAATAGGGTGAACTCCTTATTAAAATTGCTTGTGTCTTTATGGTTTCTTACTGTATTTCTCTGTTGTCTTTCCATTTGAAATGTTTGTGTATTGGCAATCTGATCAATTTGTTGCTTAAATAACACAGAACACACACAAGCACATGAGTCTATAATACCTTTTGTTTAATAAAAATTCAACTGATGTCACTCATAGGGTGATTATTAGATCAGTATGGGCCTTGCAAACCCACACACTTTCTTCTAACTGCTTACCTTTATCATCGCCAGTGGTCATACCACTCCTGAGCATCATGTTTACATCTGAGTCTTCTTTGCGTGGCTCAGACCTCATCATTTGCAAATTCTAAGTCGAAGGGGGCTAAAGTACCCCTTTTTCATGCAGTCTCGCTATCAATGTAGGGAAGTCTTCTGCCTCATAATTAAACTGAGTACAGTACAAACATGATGTCTTTGTCGGGTTTGTACAATTACAGGCATAGTGCCCTGACCCTATGCAATTGTAACAAATTAGTTGTCTGCGACCCTTTCCTGGTCACATTCCACCTTGACCTCAACCGCACCCCTGAAATCCAGAGCGTGGCATTCCTGTATTTGGGTTATGGGCTCACGTTTCAGTTTGCATCTTGTAGGCAAGAGTCTGATCCATTATTAGTTCGTAGCTTCTGCAGGTGCATTCATCATGGCCTACCGGCCTGCAGAAATTACAAAACAATTGCTGGAACATCTGTGTATACTTCTCCAATAGATGAAAATTATCCACAGTGTGTTTTTCTCCTATCTAACAGATAACACACCATAATGTAGGCGCTGTTCTTGGTCTTGCCTATGCCTCAAGTCTTAACGACATCAGCCCTCCTCCTGCCAAGTAATTCACAAACACTGGATAGTGGTCCTTGTCATGCCCCCCTGGCCTTTGCATTTGATGCATCATACCTCCTCACATGCCTTTGGCCAAGGTGTCCTATCCTATTTCAAACTATGCATCTCTAGACATAGATTTTGTAGTTGCGAATGGATTTGTTGGAATCCCAGAGTAGGGTCTTGTATTGGGGTCTCATGCAATTTCATTGCCATCTCCAAAGTTTTGGCCTGGGTGGAAAGCTTTTGCTGTGACAGCGCCATCCTTAAGTGTGGTGTTAGTGACGCTAGAAACCATGCACAGTGTTGTCCATCTGTCAACGCTATGTTGGCTTCGCGAATCATGCCCTTCAGTCTTTGGTCCAGATCCCAGTGGGTCTCGCCCAGGAGCATCGTAATCTCCTTAAACCTGATGATTGATTGTGCTTTCGACTTTGGCCTGCTAAATTCCCTGTTCAGGGTGGTCTAGATTTCTGTGATTCCTGCATTTGGATGGTCATTAGAATGCTTAATGTACCATGTTAATGCGCAATCCTGCAATGCACTTACCAGCGTAACCTTTTTGATATTATCATCCACGACTCCTTGTGCTTCCCATACCTCTCTTACCATGAACCAAAATTGGTCCAGATCTTCATTCCCTATTCCTCTGAATACTAGTAGTTTGATTGCACTCGCCATACTGAACTATGGTGGTGGCAGAGGTGGGGTTTGTGGAGATGTAGGTGAGGAGGGTGAGACGGGTGGCGGTGTAGGTGGAGGTGGTAAGTGCAAAATTCGCTGCCTTATCAGACTGGCCGCGCTTCTCAAAGAAACTTTCATGAGCTCTTCCTTGCTTTCTCACAAGGGGGAAATTAAGGGTTTGGTTTCCAATTCTTCACTACTTTTTCTTTTGTAGATCTTCCCACTTCATGTAGTCCCAAACATTTATTTATTCACATAACCTGCTTTTCACACAATAACATCTTAATCCAAGTGTTCAAAGATTTGATATACTTACCTCACGACCCCTTGAGGAAACGTCGCTTCGCCTCACTATAGTTGACGGTCGTGTCTAGTGCGAACTCAGTGATAAATCCTCCTATAATTCGGTCAAGCCAATGGTCCACAGCTCGCGCGATCTTTTCTCCTGACGCTTCTAGTCTGCGCACTAATTCTGGAGTCCACATGAGTGGTTTGTCGAGCCTACACCTTCCCTGACTGTCTGCTAGCTTTGCGATACACTCATACAGCTCATAAGGAAAGGATGCAAAGAAGATTTCGTGGATTTCCATATACAAGTAGTGCTCCAACCACTGTTCCTTAGATACTCGGGGATTTCTATTTTCCTGCGCCGTGAACTCATGAATCTTCTTGTCCAACCACCCTTCAATTTATTTCTTTGTTGGATTCCAGTGGCACGACATCAGACATCCCTTATGCAGATCTCAGTCTCGGCAACGAAACCATTTGTTGGCTTGTAGGGGCTTGACCCAGGTTCAGAAGTGATTTATCCAAACAAATCCCGGTACTACTGGCCCTTTCGGCAATAGTTCATGGAGCGCAGACTGAGATCTCACCCGAAGTAGTATGGGAGGGTGATAGAACCAGGTTTCTGCACCTTGGGGATGTCTGATGAGCTCTGGTGGTTCACGGTTTGACCCTGCATGCACGTCGCTATGTGCATCTATTAGTCCCTCGCAACTTGTGATGCTGCCTTCACGTAGCCCTACACAGGGTGGGATCCATATTATTATCCAAATTCTTTACTATTAACATATTATTATCCGATTACTTGACTTATCTGTGTAAGTATAGTGGTAGTTAACTATATATCCAGCATTCATATAAGTGCATGAGATAAACAAAATAGTATAAATGTATAGAATGCAATATACAAGCAAATGCACAGAAATTGGAATCAACTTCTCTTTATTAATCTTCGTTCAAGGTTACAGACTCAACACCGCCCTACACACTCAGCTGTAGGGGTTCACGCACTCAGCTGTAGACTCTACTAAGCTTCTGCACACTCAGCTGCAGAGCCTCTTCCTACTTCTACGACCTAATACACTTAGACTCTTACTCTATGCTTGAACCATTCGTATTCATCTATCTCCAGTCCCCTCTCTTTACAACTTAGAGCCTCGCTCTATTTATACAATCCCATGGTCCGCGGACCATGGGTAGGCTGACATGACGTTACATTACATTACAAAACTTACGGCGGACAACCATATGACTCAACTTATACTGCACGGTCCGCACTCACAATTCGTGGAGTCTTACAATACATTTGACCAAAACTTGGGCTTTGAGCCCCAAAACATGCTGTGGGGGGATCCGATGCCAACAGTCAGTGCCCTCAATGTCCAATTCTACATCTTTCCTTGGATTTTTCCCAATAAGGGTTTCCAATTTGCCACTCTGTTTTTTTTATCATTTAGCTGGACTCCTAGGTGTTTCGAGGGGAAATTTCCTATTATGAATCCCATTACTCTTGCTAAGAAAGCTTGTGAGGGTGCTATTGTGTTGAAGAAAAATATATCAGAATTCTCTTTGTTTATCTCCATCCTTGAAGCAATAATGAAGTCTGTGAGGGTTTCCATTATTCTTCTGCCTTCCTTGAGCAATGCTTGTCCATACATCATTAAGTCGTCTACAAATTACTGGTGAGTTAATGATAGATCATTCCCCCATATTTTGAGGTCAGTGTACTGCTCACTTCGAACTTTCTCCTTTATATACCTTATAAGGCTTTCCTCTGCTAGGATGAACAAAAATGGTGAAAGCGGGTCACCTTGCCTGAGCCCTCGGGTTACGTTAAATGCCTCTGTGGGTGATCCGTTGAGTAGAATTGACAGAACTAGAGTTGATACCATCAAAATTATCCAACTTATCCATATTGTATCAAATCCAAATGCCTTCAATATTCCTTATATATAATCCCAATTCAGTTGATCATTGGCTTTTGATAAATCTAATTTAACCAACATTCCTTTGGTTTTTTTCATCTTTAATGAATGAATTTCCTCTTGTGCCACCACTATGCCATCTATTATTTTTCTTCCTTTAACCAACCCTATCTGTTCCTGAGATATCAACCCAGGTAGTATAGGTTTTAAACGATTAACCATAATTGTAGCCATAATTTTATATATGACATTACAAAGTGCAATTGGTGTGAACCCTTACAGTTCTTCCGAATGATCTGTCTTCAGAATCAAGGATAGAAATGTGGAGTTAAGAGCTGGGTGCATTATTTTTGTGCAGCTAGACTCCTCCACTAGTTTCACTATATCTTCGCCCATGAATGGCCATGTTGCCTGGAATAATTATGTTGTGTATCCATCTGGCCCTGGTGCTTTTTTTCTTTCCATATTCCTGATGACTTCTTCTACCTTTGATTTAGATATTTCTCTTAGTAGGGACATGTTCTGGTCTCTGCTCACCATGTTGGGGATGTGATGTATGATTTTGTTTATATTCTCCTTCCTTCTTATGTTAGGTTTTGCCAGTAGCCTTTTGAAGTGCTGCACTAACAGATTCTCCATGTCTTCATTTTGAGTAAGATGTTTTCCTTATTGATCTACTAGGGATAATATCCTATTCTACTGCCTATGATGGATCATTGCTTTGTGAAAAAACCTTGTATTTCATTCTCCTTCCTTTAACCATTTAATTCCAAATTTATGCTTCCATTTTATTTCTTCGTGTTGTCTCCTTTCCTCCATTTTATTAATTAGCTATCCTTCCTCCTCCGCTAGCACTTCACTTCTGCCTTCATTGATAATTTGTTGTTGTACTTCCTTCATCTTTGTTTGGATCAACTCCTGATCCTTATGTATGTTGTTGAATTCATCATTTTTTCATTTATTTATTTTTCCTTTTAGTTCTTTAAGTCTGAGTTGAAAGGTGTGCATCAAGTTTCTCCCTACTATCTCACTCTCTTTCCACCACTCCATTTTTTCTATGAGGGCTGGTTCTCTTAGCCAAAATGCCTCAAACGTAAAAGGTATGTTTCAGTTTCCTTGTTTCATTTCTACTTCTAGTTTGATAGGTCAGAGGTCTGACCCTAGACATGGTAGAATTGTTGCCTAATAGTATAAATCCTTGCTAATGAAGTGTTCTGTGACCAAGAATTTGTCCAGTCGAGAGGCTATTTGTGTTCTCCCTCCCCTTCTATTATTCCACATATATTTTCCATTTATTGTTGGGATGCCCACCAATTGTAGTTCTTATTTTAAATCTCTGAATTTCTCCATTTCCTGCTCTTCTCTTTGCAATCGCCCTTTTTTCTCCTCTATTGTTGTTATTAAGTTAAAGTCACTTGTTAACAACCAAAGCTTTTCTTTGTGTAGTTGGCTTAACCTCTTTATTTGTTGGAGGAAATTATCCTTTTCCACTGGAATGTGAGGGCCATATACTGCAGAGACTAGGAACCATTCTTTATTTCCTATTAGGTGAAATTGCCCCATGAGGATTCTCTTCATACCTATCAAGTGGTCCACTGTGATCTCTGCTGGGTTCCAGAATATTGCTATTCTTCCTGTGCTGCCTCTCGCATCTATTTTCATGCATTCATAACTTGTTTTTATTTTACTTAATATGTCTTCCATTTTCCCTCTTGTAATCTTTGTTTCTTATAGCAACATGATTTGAGTTTTTTATTTTCTTAGTCTCTCAGTTAAATGTCTCTATTTGCCTCTACTATTGAGGACTCTTATGTTCCCTGATGTAATTAGCATTTGGATACTTTGTTTATTTGTTGGTATGCCACTGATAGCAGTACCACCCTGCCTGTATTCACCAACATTTCTCCCATAATCTGTATGGATTCCTGTAGGTTCCTCTGGTCTCTTTTCTTTCCTCTCATTTTATTTGAATATTCTTGGGAGTTTTCCTTATGCATCCCCAATTGTTCAGCCATCTCCACCTGCCTCTGTCCCTTCTAAGCTTGATACTGTTGGAATGTTTCTCTGTATAGTCCTTTTTGGTCTTCTAGTATAAATCTTTCGTCTAGGCGTCTCCATTTATTGAGCAATTTCTTCAACACCTCTTCTTCCATGCTTAGTTCCTCTCCCTTGCTTGGGTCGATTTCCATTGTGGTGTTTTCCATCTTCTCCTTGTCCTCCTTATCCTCTTTATCTACCATCTCACTTTGAGCTTTCCTCTTGGAGTTTGGTTTTCCTTGACTCAAGCTGCTTTCCTTCCCTTTTTCCTAGTAGTCCATAGTTTGGACCTCATTTTCTTCTTCTACTTCTCCCTACAGTGCTTCAAAGTGGTTCATTCTTCTTGGCTAAGTTTGGTGTTCTTTTTTCCCTGTGTTGGGTTTTTCTTTTGCTTGTCTCCTCTTGCTTTTCACTTCTTGAAACCCTTCCTTATCTTCTTGATGTTTCCTATGTTGTTTGTGAATGTTCTCTCCCTCCTCTAGGTTCACTGAACACTCTTTAAATAGGTGACCATACTCATGACATCTACAACATCTGAACGGGATGTGTTCATAGTCTAAGGTTTGCTTCCACACCTCTTCATGATATTCTAGTTCCATTGAGTCTGGTATAGGTTCAGCTATGTTCACGTATATGCATATTCTCACATATGAAGTGTATCTGCCTTTTTTTGTCATTTTTGCTATTTTGAAAAATCTACCTATCATATTTCCAATGCCCTCCAATATTTCTAGGTCCCATAAATCCATTGGGAGACCGAATAACCTGACCCAAACCGGTGTTGCAAGAAATTTTTCCTTGTCTGGGTCATAGCATTCTTCCCATTACCTCATAAACAAACCAACATTATAATGAAAGTAAGGACCATTTTCAAATACTTTTTCTTTGTCTTGCAGGTTCGAGAATATTACCATGAAGAAGCCTCTAGCTCCTAGCTTGAGCTCGATATGACCTTTGGGTTGCCATTTTTGCTGTATCCATTTGGTGAGGTCCTTCTTCGTCGGCCAGAATCTGATGAACTTACATATTAGTGCATGATCTTTCATGTAACTTTTTTATCGCTCCATTTTGTTCATCGGAATGATGAATCTCAATTTCTCCGTCGCACATGGTAAACATTTTCCTATGCTGCCTGCCTGCCATCGTGCCCCGAGGACAGGTCCTGACATTTTGTTTGTATCTCCTACTAACTTCAAATTACTTGTGTTCTAGCGAGAATCCCCTGCCGTCATATCTTTGTGGGAGGGAATCTCTCACCCACCATCCTCCTCTATCATTCTGACCTGGTTACCAACCTCCTATTTTGTAGCTTTGCAGATGTCGTCAGAGTTTTTGCGTCACAGTTCAATTTAGCTCATGCCTTCCACACCATTAAGGTTGCAGAGAAAGACCTCAAGTCAAAATAATTCATGTCTGAGTACCGGTGTTATTTTTTATTTAAACACATCAATGCATTTTGTGTACAAGAGCACTGATATGATAACATATTTTCTATTCTTCGGAATGCCAAAAACTGGTGCGGGTATTATTTTAACGCCTTGGTGATGTTATGGTTTAAACACATCAGTGTGATTTGTTCTGATAAACGCATCGATGTTTATAAAAAACTATCTTAAGTTTTATTTTCACACAAAATGGCATATTAATATCAAATTATCCTTTAGGACACATCCACATGAATTACAGTAGTTCATAGTTTACATTTCCAACTTAAAGTTGCATTATTCTTGGAAAATGGTTTGAAAACTATATTGAAATTCAGATTGTGGTTATATGGTTCTCGAAAATAATTTTAGATATGCACACAAAAATTTATTTCTGATTTTTCTCAAATGAAGGCACAAAATTTCAATAATATCAAATGGCCAATTCTTCAAATTCCAACTCATTCCATATTGTTGATCAAAGTCCTTTACAAAATTCTCCCTTTCCATCTCCAGTAAGTTCAAATTTTATTTATATTTTGATTATCTAAGTGATTTTATTTTTTAATACATGTCAATTTGAATAAAAATGTATCCAAGTTTATATGATTTTGATGCAAAAAATATTCCTCCATTTCAAAAATGTTGGAAGTTCTTATCAGGAGCAACATATCACAAGCAGCTGGTAGATGAAAATGGAAAGCCTTTTCACCCTACCAATTGGAACTTGACATCTTCCAGCCACAATCATGGGTCAATGATGGCATAATTAGTTCATGTAATCATATCATTGGTATTGTACTAATGACGTTCAATATTTTTTGAAATCAAGATTCTAGTGATGATGAACGAGCGAACTACCATCTTCTAGTGCACCCCACTACAATGTTAACTCGACAGAAGGTTGCATTAAGAGAAAGACTCCGAGAGGAAACATATAAATAACATATAAATAATGGTTGAATCGACCACCTGTATTCATTTCCCACTAAGTCCAGTTTCACCAATTAGGACTGACTACAACAATAGTAGTTCTCCATCACAAGTCGACAATGGAGGCAATCAAATAGAGGTTAGTATGGACAATTACTTATGGGATAGGAATGCCATGGAGGCAATGTTGTTAGATTCATTCCAAAATGATGAGCTAGGGGATGAGGCTCATATCATTGATAACTTATTCAAAAGCCTGAAATCTGCTTCCACCACCCCTCTCTTTGGACCCGGCGGCAAGTAAAAGTCTACTTAGTTGGGGAGAGCGATGTTGTTGTAAGACTTGAAAGAAAAGTTTGGCATGTTGAATGCATGTTTCTCGGCAATATTGACGTAATTCACCTGCATGATCAATCATTTCCCTTAAATTTTTAGAAGTCTTGTCACACAATCAACATTAAAAATGGTCGATTTTATGAACGTTAACTATTGACATTGCACAATTATATTCCCCACCAACTACATGTTTTTCAAAGATAAGGTTATTCCAAGTGATAATGTATTTTCGAGCAAATGGGAAGAGGCAAAGAAGTTGTTGAAGATGTTGGTTGTAGAGTACATATCATATCATGCATGTCTGAATGATTGTATTCTATATAAAGGAGAATATGCAGACAAAGAGATACGTCTCAAATGTGGGCATGACATGTACTGCAATTTAAACAAAATGGTTAAATCACATGTTCCTCCTCATAAGATATTGAGGCACATGCATATAATCCCAAGGATTCAAAGAGTCTTTCATTGCAAAGAATTAGCTATGTTGCAGGGATGACATGCCTCACACATAAGTGAGTCAGGAGTTATGTGAATCCCAACATATTCAATAGCTATGAAGCATATAGAGGATAAATGGTCTGAAAAATTCAAGGATGAAGTACGAAGTCTACGACTTATCACATCCAGGGATGATGTCAACCCATATTCCCTCCAAAACACCAACTATTATGTTTGGCTTGTAGTAGTGATCAATAAAAATAGTCCCCCATGGTTGTCCATGAAGAATGAACATCTTATGTTGGCTCTCATAGTCCTTGATAGAATACAAGTGAAGAATATGGATGTCTACTTACAACCATTGGTATATGAATTGAAGGAATTATGGGAAGGGATACATGTGTACAATGTATCAAGACCCATTACAATAGAGAGGAGTTTTATTTTTTATGGCAAATGGTTACCATACATGATTATCTAGGCTTGGGATCTTTCTCTAGTAAATTACATTTTTATTGATTTGTTTATATATGTAACAATATTGATTCGCAAATTATTTTAATTCGCTACAATTGTTCTAATCTTCATGGTTGCTAACGTGTCGACCTGTACATAATAATTTCGTAAGTCTTGTAACAAAATGGTATCATGTAGTATTTCTATTATGTCGGTGGGTATATCAAGTAGATAGACAACACAATAGGTGCAATGATTTGGGACGACAAAATGGATGAAGAAAAAAGATAAGGGGAGCTTCTCAAAACGAATGGAAATAGGTGCATGCTAAAGAGTAAGTGGCTTATTATTGGTCAAATTTCTACACATTAACTATTCACACTGAACTTCATATTAATGCATATTTTGATATCATACGTATTATATATGAGAGGAAGGGGGGAGAGAAAGAGAGAGAAGGAGATAGGGAGGGATATAGTAACATAGTTGGGGAGAGAGAGAGAGAGGACTGAAGGGAAAAGAGAGAGAGATAAATAAGATTGGAGGGAAAATAGAGAGAGAGAGATAGAGAGAGAGAGATTGATGGGGAAAGAGAGAGGGAGGCAGGAGAGAAAGGGAGAGAGAGGAAGGATGAGAGAGAGGGGGAGATTGAGGGACAAAGTCCCCTAGGGTTTTGGGTCAACACCCTAGTAGAGAAGGGGTTATCTACAGTAAAAAAACAAGCATTCCACATAGCCATGATACTTAAATAAGCAAACTACGCGAAGAGAGGTGCACTTAGGGGTCCTTCATTCAGGTAGATCCAGCTAGGGTTCAAACCCTCTTGGAGTTCCACTCGATCCTTGAACCTGCAAAACAACCAATTCAAAGAAGCATAAAAATATATGGACCAAGTATCATATAGAAATCAACTTCATAACATATTGAAAGGTGGTTAGTTATACAATTGAAACAATTATTCATATGTAAACCATAACAATAACATCATATGCATAAAGAAGATTGATTTCGGGAGCAAGACAAATGTTTCTTTATTGCAGATAACTAAAACAAAGCAAGGAATGATATCGCCTGAATCTTCCTCTTGCTAGCTCCAAGCAGAACCGTCCTACAGATTCGTCCAATCCCAAGTCTTCAAAAGGCTCCTTCCATAACTAATACAAAGATATCTCAACTAGTGAAATGAATATTAGAAAATTATATATTACAAAGCAATGAACACATAAAATATTGCAGAAATATAAACACAGAAAATTCATAAAACAAGAGAGACACGGATATTCGTGGTTCACCCAGTTTGGGCTACGTCCACAGAGAAACAACCAGTCCTTCTTTTATTATATTATCCAACAAATTGAAGAGATACAACCTACATCATATCTGCTGTAACTCCCTCTTCGCTCTCAATCTCCTCTCTCTTCCTCACTCAGAATACCGATATACATAGATGCAATACAATTCCCTCATATATAGCGAGGGGTTGCCTTGTAGGGAAAAAACCCTAAATTAAACATAACTTCTACTGTCAGATCTTTGCCTAATGAACAACCCAAATTGAATATGAAATTACAACATTTACAAGGAAATTTTACATCTATTCTTAGTTTCGGGGCGCTGCCCCCGAAACCCCCCGCTAAGGGGGGGCTCCCAAAAGGTCGCAGCCGCCCCCCTGGACCCCCCTTGCAGTGAATATTTTACGGGAAACATTTTCGCCCCATTACGAACTGGGTTCCAATGAGGCGATACCTT
>APFE030959425.1:159870-169927 GCA_000404065.3 Pinus taeda
TAGACCTAGCTTTTCTTGACTTACTGCGATATCCTGGGCTCTTTCCTCTTTCCATTTTTCTTCCCCTAGTCTCTGCAGTCAAAGCATTACCTGATGTCTCATCGGAGCTTTTCCGTCACACTTCCTCGCTAAGGATTGCACCAACAACATCATCAAACTTTAAAGTACTAGATCTAGAGACAGAGTTACTAATGGCCATAACTAAATCATTCCAACTTTCTGGCAATGAGCACAGAAATAACAGAGCCTTAACTTCATCATCAAAAGTTACCCCTCCAGAACTTAACTGACTGGTAACTGTATTAAATTCATTTAAATGATCAGCAACAGATCCACCTTCTGACATCTTCATATTAAATAAATTCTTCATAAGAAATACCTTATTTGAGGCCGAGGGTTTTTCATATAGTTTGGCTAATGCTAACATTAAACCCTCTGTTGTCATTTCCTTTGAAATATCAAATGCTACCGACATCGCTAGGCATAGTTGTATTGTTCCAAGTGCTTTTCTGTCGAGAATATCTCATTATTTGTCTGTCATACTCGTCATCTTCTTTGTCTTTCTGCTCAATGGTAGGTATATATCTCTCTGATACAGATAATATTCCATCTATATCTTCCATAGTTGGTAGTTTTGGCTGTTGAATTTTTTGACCCTAAACCTACCATCTTCTGCCATTGCTCCCACTTGTACCAGGAACCCTTATCTCCTGCGAGTTTATCAGCCAAATAGACCTTCTGCTCTGATACCAGTTGTTAGAAAATTATATATTACAGAGCAATGGAACACATAAAATATTCCAGAAATATAAACACAGAAAACACATAAAACAAGAGAGACACAGATATATGTGGTTCACCCAGTTTGGGCTACATCCACAGAGAAACAACTAGTCCTTCCTCTATAATAATATCCAACAAGCTGAAGAGATACAACCTACAACAGATCCACTGTAACTCCCTCTTCGCTCTCAATCTCCTCTCTCTTCCTCACTCAAAATACCGATATACATAGACGCAATACAATTCCCTCATATATAGTGAGGGGTTGCCTTCTAGGGCAAAAAACCCTAAATTAAACATAACTTCTACCACCAGATCTTCTCATAATGAACGACCCAAATTGACTACGAAGTTACAACATTTTACAAGGAAATTTTACATCTATTCTTAGCTTCGGGGGCACTACCCCCGAAACCCTCCGCCAGGGGGGGGCTCCCAAAAGGTCATAGATGCCCCCCCTGGAGTCCCCCTGCAGTGAATATTTTACGGGTGGCGTTGCCACCCCATTATGAATTGGGGTCCAATGAGGCGATATCTTTGAATACAAAAGATAATCAGGCTCCACACCCAACAATGACATCATAACTCAAGGAAACAAGGGTTTCCTGTAATGGGGGAAGTGTTGGAAGCACAATGATCTTCAGACCTGATCAGGGATAACATCAATAGAGTAATTTTCTCTTTATTCTCTCCTCCTTTAGGCCTTCCCATTGAAGCCTTTTTATACTTCTCCCAAAGTAGTTTTTTAGTTGGGAATTCATTGGGAACAATTGGGCCACGGGCACTAATAGGTAATCAACAGGTAAAACCCGTGATATCTGCCTGAAATTAAGGAGATTTAACTTTTTTAAGTGTTTTAAGACATATACGTGGGTTGGGTATACACTGACCTGCGTACACATGTGTTTAGCTCAGGGCAATGTCACGTACAGGGAGTAAAACATTGTTTTTAAAGTATTTGGACCAGGTCTGGAAGGAGGGGTTGCCCTAGGCCATAAATGCAGCATCACAAATATCAAGGGTGAGATTTAGAGCTATAACAATGGGGGAAGAGAGAGAGAGGGAGTGATGGGGGAAGAGAGAGGGAGGTAGGAGTGAAAGGGAGAGAGAGGACTTGAGAGAGAGGAGGAGAGAGGAGGAGAGAGGGAGGGATAGAGAGATGGAGTTGGAGGGGGAGAGAGGGACAAAATAGGAAAGAGATAAAAAGTGATGAGTGGAGAGGGAGAGGGAGGGACAAGGGAAATATCGAGAGAGAGTGTGTATGTTTGGGGGTGAGATAAAGAGACAAATAAGGAGATATGGAGTGAAGGGGGGAGAGTAGGAGAGATAAGGAGAGAGGGAGGGATATAATAATAGAGTTGGAGAGAGAGAGAGAGAGGGAGGGAAAAAGAGATGAAGTTGGAGGGGGAGAGAGGACAGTAAGGTGAAATATATAGAGAGAGAAATGTGGAGAGAGAGAGAGGGAGTGATAAGGAAGATGGAGAGAGAGGGAGAGAGGAGAATAGGAGGAAAGAGATATAAAAGTGAGGGAGAGGGAGAGAGAGATGGAGAGGAGGATGGAGGGATAGATAAATAGATTGGCGAAAGAGAGCATATGTTTTGTGGGTGATATAGAGAGACAAAGTGGGATGGAGATATTGATGAAAGGTGAAGAGAGGGAAGAAGAGAGAGATGAAGATAGGGAGGGAGGGACGAAGAGATTGATAGATATGGAGTGAGAGAGTGTGTGTGTTTGGGGGGGTGAGATAGAGAGACAAAGGAGAGATGGAGGGAGATATAGATATATATGGAGGGGGGAGAGAGGGAAGAATATTTCTTGCACTAGATGCATTGATTTCAGTGTAGATGATGATTTCTAATCCTATTTGATTGCTTGAACTAGATGCATTGATTTTAATGTAGATGATTTCTAATCCTATTTGATTGCTTGCACTAACTGCATTGATTTCAGTGTAGATGGTGATTTCTAATCCTATTTTATTGCTTTCATTAGATACATTTATTTCAATGTAGATGTTGATTTATAATTATATTTTATTGCTTGCACTAGATGCATTGATTCAGTGTAGATGATTTCTAATTCTATTTGATTACTTGCACTAAATGCATTTATTTCAATGTAGATGGTCATTTCTAATCCTATTTGATTGCTTGAACTAAATACATTAATTTCAATGTAGATGTTGGCTTCTAATCCTATTTTCTTACTTGCATTAGATGCATTGATTTGATTGTAGATGTTGATTTCTAATCCTATTTGCTTTCTTGCATTAGATGCATTTATTTTAGTGTAGAAGTTGTTTTCTAATCTTATTTGATTGCTTGCAATAGATGCATTGATTTCAATGTAGATGTTGATTTCAAATTTGATGTAATTGGATGCATGATAGTACACTAACTTTAAAGTGATTGTATTAACAATGTGCATTGATTTTAGTGTAAGCATAAAAAATTATTAGTAATGTACATTGATTTTTGTGTTATATTAATTCAACATATTAATATCGAAGAGCAAGAGAGACAAGGTATGATGTTTACTACAACTCTAGCTAAATATTTGAATGGTTTATGATTTCAACTATCCTTTTTATATAATCAATATGAAAAGATGACAAAACTAACAAGGGTGACAATAAGAATAGTAGAAGAAAATAGTTTGAGATTGATCACAATGAAGACTATTTGTAATTGACTACATTCTTATTATTCACATTTTCTATCATTCAATACTATTACATTGCCACTTTGCATTCAAAATTTGTATTTCATCATTTTTCATTATTAAAGTTATTAACAATATATCGTCTCAACAAACTGAAGTAACTAAGAAAATTTAAAATTAAAATGACCACATTAATCTCAAACATATTTAGCATATTTAAAATGATTATATTAATATTAGATGTATTTACATATTATTGTTAAAATTAATCATATCTTTGATAGATTTTCCTTGGTCGCACACGACTGAAACTAGCCTAGATCCATCTTAACTCTATATCTATCAAGCACTGAGAGGGATCAAATCTCTTGAGGTGCAAACATTTCCTCAAGTTTTGCACTAAAAAAAGAGATTTTCACCTTGAGAGATTTGATCCCTCTCAACGCTTGATAGAACCGGATTTAAGATGGATCTAGGTTGGTTACACTTAAAACTAATTATTTACAATTGTGTACAATATTTATGATAATAAGGATTCAAGGTCACAATCCTTCTCAAACAGTAAAATGAGAAGAATATAACCAAAATGAGAAAATAATGAATTTAGAAACAACATTGAAGATTTAGTATTGATTTATATACTTATTGATTTATTAATTAGTTCACATGTTTTAACTTCTTGTTTAGTTCAAAATCAATGTAAATCATGTAGTGATAACTCTATGAGGACTTTAACAATGAAAAAATTGTGTTTTAATATGTAAGATAATCTTATGCATGTATACAATGTTGATTACATCTTTTTATGGACCATAAGAGAAACAAATGGGCTTACATGGATGCATGAGAGGTTTTATTTTTTTCTTCATCGATAATGGATAAATTTTGACTTTTCTTTTCTATGGTAATTATAAATGAAATTTGAATTAATAAATATTTTATGGCTAAGAATTAAATGATAAATAATGTGATGGTGATTAAGAGGCATTTGTTTGACTTTTAGATAGACTTGGTGATGTAGTTTTCTTTCCTATTTAGATTATGTAAAATAAATATCTATATGTATGTATTTATAAGTAAATTATCTGAAGTAGACATGTCTTTATCATTGCGAACATGATGTAATATTAGTTAGGAGAAATGTGAAAACATGAATTTTACTGACTATCTCATGATAAATACGTGGAAAAGATAACATTTCTTGAGTTGTTCATTAAGAAATAATCAAATTTATTAATTGTCAAAAGTTTTAATATAATATAATATGAATTTTGTATTATTTAACTGATATTATTACTAAAAAGAGTTAAATTTAAACCAATATAATAGCAAATGAACAACCAAAATAGCACCAAAATGTTATATCTTTATTACTAGAAAACATTTTAATTGCCTCTTCAAGGGAGAACTTCCAATAGAGAAAATTCCCAACTACAAGTAACTTCACAAACTTTATTTTACATTTCTTGATCCTCACCTTTAGGGCGAGAAATTTCTAATTTAAATTGATAAGAGTTGCTACAAATATTAAATTTAAATTGCTTGAAAATCTCATAACTTTAGTAATAAATAAAATTTGATAAAAATAGAATTTTGTAAGTTATATTAAACCTAAATTAATTATAAAAAATTATGACTTAGGTTTTTTAAATTTAACAATATCTATAGCATATTAATTGTCATTGTATTTTGAATAATTTATTATTATTAATATTTTATATTAAAAAATGAATGAGTTACACATTTTCTTTTTTTTGCTGAAGCAAGAGTTGTTCCTTCTATTTCATTAAAAGAAAAAATATTTTACATAAAGTACAACCGTCCACAAGGCACTATGGACCATGGAAAATCTAATCTCTAATTGCCAAAGGCATGAACCCCCAACCCTACAAACATAACCTGAAGACCCTCAAAAGACAGACAATGTTTGGGCCGTACGGTCAGAAGAACATGTGAAAATCCATGATTCCTCCCATGCATCTAAACAACCAGAATTGCATCTTTAATCACTACAATCCATTCTCCTCGCTTGATCCAACAACAGAGGAAGATATCGCACTGCAAAGACGCTCAGTTCTTAACGACTAAGCCCCACCAACATGCACAATCATTCCTGTCCGTAGATCCACCCAGCGAAATCCGACGACTGAGGAACAAATCGCACGGGTCTAAAGCCCTGAACATTAGTATGTGATGAGGGTAGTATTCGGTCCTGCCCCCATGCCACATGTAGGTAGGTGAGTGGAATCACTTCCAAATCATTAAAACCACTTCCCACTTGAGAGGCTTGCGATAAACCAAATACTATCAAGGGAGTGGTTTTGCATCCCGAAAAGGAAAATCGGGTGTATTACAATCACCAGGAAAGCAAAGATTTCGACTCCTCGCAACATTTCCTCTATGCCTGTACCTGAACCCATGGAAGGTGTTGATCCTTCCCCGTGGTCGACCAACCAAAAAATTGAGGAATCCAAGAAACATCCACCGGGGGTTCTTGAATTTGTATTTACCAGGGTTGCTGAGGTTGACAGTGGCCTGCCTCCCACCAAAGACCAGACTGTGAAAAAAATAGCAAATCATAACGAGATCAAGTCATTTAGAACTTGCCTCCTTGGCTCTATTTCGAAACACCTCCCTGTCTTCATCCGCCTGGTCGTAACAAAGTGCCTTTAGTCTGCTCTGAGGCAATTCTTGCCAACCCATCAAAACCCTGCATTCAACATAACTCACTCCTTGGTTGGTCAGAATGTCCGCCAGTTTATTGGCCTTTATGCGCACATGGCTGAAACTTACTATGCGAAGGCCTTGGAGGTGACTCTAAATTCTTTGGAAAACCTGGATCAACCTCCAGTGATTTGAGACTTTCTTTAGCACCGTTCCACAACTAATTCTCTTGACTGAGTTAATGATTAACTCAGAACCAGCTTCTATAATCAAATTTAGGTAGTTAGCCTGCTTCAGAAAATCTAAAAATCGCTCCATAGCCATTAATTCTGCCATGTTGTCAGTGGCTCTTCCTAAATGAAAATGGAAGATGAAGAGAATACTTCCTTCTTCATCCCTTAATGCCCCTCCAAAACCAGCAATTCCCGGGTTACCTTTTGAAGCCCCATCAATGTTGTATTTCAAAAAACCTTGAGGGGGAGGATGCCAGAAATCTTTCTCAGTATCCATTTTCATTACTTTCCTATCTAGGCCTTGAGGAATAAGCCCTTGCATACCCAACTAATTGATAATTCTCATTTCAGCTACTGAGGGTGGATTCTTAGGGGGAATATGCACTGTGGTGCCAACCGTCTCCTTAAGTTGTTTTAAGATCTGCTCAAACAGGGGCTGGGAGGGTCTCTTTTCATTTTTGAATATTCTCTTGTTCCTTTCTTTCCAAACATTCTATAGAATGAAGCTTGGCATTAGAGCCTAAGCAGAGCCAAGAAATTCATAGTCAGAAAATTTTCATCTCTAATTTTTTAGGGTATTAATGATACTCCCTTTGTCCCTGTCGGTTTGTTGGAAAATGGTGGCAAATGTATCCCACAACCTGGAGGTGAAAATGCAACTATTGATAAGATGTTCCATTGTCTCCTCTTGGGCTTCACAGAGCTGGCATCTGGTAGGCCCCAGAACACCCCTCTTCCTAATATTATCCCAAGTCAAAATTTTCTTATGATGAACCAGCCGCATGAAGAGTTTAATCTTCATCCACCCTTGATGCCTCCATAGGTTCTCCCAGATCCTATCCAGAACATGGGAATCTAGCTCAAGGAGAATGCCTTTTGCTTCCTTAAGATTAAAGGTGCCCTCATTATTGTTGCCCCATCTAAGTTGGTCATGCCCCCCTGTCACTAAAATCTTCCTTTGTTCCAACATTTTCATAAGTGCCTCTGCTTTTGTTTTCAAGGGACTATCATCCCTACAATCTATGTTCCTCTAGGTTCTCCACTTTCCTAAACTATTAGTATGATCCCAAAAATATTTTACCTTAGCTAATCCTTGGGTGTCTGTCTCATACTTGAGGTCCAAAAAGTCCTCTTTTAATAGTGTAGGTTCTTGTTGCCATTTATCCTCCCAGAATAGAGCTAGATCTTCCCCTCTGATTTCCCAGAAGCTGTTTTTTTGAACTAAACCTCTGTTCTCCCAGACCTTATTCCAGATGCGTGAGCCCTTTATATTTCCAGACATCCTTATGTGATCCTTATATTGCCAAGAGCTGGCATATTTTTCTTTCCAGATGCTTGCCCGTTGAGCCCAACGCCACCATAGTTTAGCCCCTAAAACGTCACTGAGAATCTCCTGATCATCCAATCCAAGACCCCCATGGTTCTTGGGTCTACAGAATGTTTCCCAGGATACTAAGGTCCATTTCTTTCTTGTCTCCTCCTTACCCCAAAGAAAGTCTCTTTGGATGGTCCTGAATTGATGTAAAACTCCTTTTGGTGCCGGGAGTGCTGATAGCATGAAAAATGGGATTGATTGAAGCATAGCCTTTGTAATCACCAACCTACCAGCCAAGTTTAAAGATCTAACGGTCCATTTCCTGACTTTATCCTACATCTTATTAACCACCGCCTCCCAAATGCTCTTGTGTAGAGGCTTAGCAGTTAGAGGAACTCCCAAATATTTTGAAGGGAGGGAATCCCTTTGAAAACCTAGAATTCTGGAGATATTCCTCTAAATAGAAATATTAGTGTTAAAGATTTTTTTTTTGATTTGGAGAGATTAAATTCCATACCTGTAGTCATGGCAAAGTCATTTAGGATTGTTTGTAGGCTAAAGCGTCTTTGACCGCGGGGATTCCCTGTAACATGGTATCATCAACAAATTGTTGATGAGTCAAGGCCTGTCCATTCTCAGTTAGTTGTAGGCCCTTAATCTTACCTGCTACTTTAGCATGCTTGATAAATCGACCAAGTCCTTCCATCATGAGGATGAAGAGAAAGGGAGAGAGTGGGTGTCCCTGCCTGAGGCCTCTTGGAGGAATAAAAGTCTTGGAGGGAGAGCCATTAACCAATATTGAAAAGTTGGAGTAAGTTACTAGGGCCATGACCCATCTCACCCAGTTATGATCAAATCCAAAAGCAATAAGAACTTTCTTGATATAGGTCCAGTTCAATTTATCATAAGCTTTGGCTAGGTCTAGTTGCATGATCATTCTAGCCTTCCTATTACTAGTCAACGAGTGCACCACCTCATGAGCTTGAATAATGTTATTGAGAATTTGTTTGCCTTCCACATAACCAGATTGTTCTAGAGAAACTAGTGTAGGAAACAGAGGTTTGAGTCTATTGGCCACTACCTTGGATATTATCTTGTATACCACATTGCATAAAGCTATGGGTCTATACCTGTCTAGAGTTTGAGTGTTGTCCTATTTAGGGATCAGGGAGATGAAGGAGGTATTGAGCACCTTCAAAATAGTTCTGTTCATCATGGAATCCTCCACTACATTCAAAATATCCTGTTTAATAATATTCCAGCAAGCTTTAAAGAAATCCACATTGAAACCATTAGGGCCTGGCGCTTTTCCATTCTGTATATCATTGAGGACCTCACTAACCTCCTCTTCAGTCACTGGCTTATTAAGGTTAAAATTGTCATCTCTAGACACCAACTTAGGTATATGTCTAGTTAAGTCCCTGATAAAATGCTCTCTATCTGAAATGGTTTCCTTTGTTATACCTTGGAAGTGTTGAACTAACACAACTTCTATATCCTCATGGGAGTTAAGAATATTCCCATCCTCATCCTTGATCAAAGAGATCCTGTTGTGAGCTCTATTCGCCATTGTGGATCTATGGAAAAATCTAATGTTACGCTCTCCTTATTTTAGCCATTGAACTCTAGATTTTTGTCTCCAAAATATTTCCTCTTGTTTACAGATATTCTCCCAATCTTGATGATTTTTATCTACTTAATCACTTTTGACTTTATCAAAGCCATCCATCATAAGGGCTTGGTTGAGTTCCTGCATTTTGTCTTCAACAGATCTTTTTCCAACAAAAATATTGCCAAAATCATTCTTGTTCCATTCTTTGAGCCTGATATTGATGTGCTTTAATATTTTGTGTAGAAGGAACATTCTTGTTCCGTGAATATACAAATCTTCTGACCACCCTTTTTCAATATTGCTGATGAATTTTAGGTGGGTAAGCTAGATATTCTCAAATCTGAAAGGTCTATTCCTGGGGGTACCAATGCCCTGGACCTCTAGTTGAACCGGCCAGTGATCTGAGCCTCCAAAGGGGAGAACTTTCGCTATTATTTCCTTGTATATGAGCATAAGTGTTGGAATTATGTTTCTGGTATGGTTATATGTTACAGATGTTGTACTTGATGGCAACACCCATGGCTCTCAATATGATGAGAATTAAGAAGTACGCAGGAGAACAGTTCAGAAGATGCGTACCCACAGGTACGCCGTGCAGGGACCGCGTCCAGACATGCAGGTTACCCATTCATGAGGTGCGTACCCCCAGTGCACACACTTCAAGGTAGTAAAATGTGCACACATGGGGTTCCTTATGTTTAACCCTTGGTATTTTACCCATTCATGAGGTGCGTACCCCCAGTGCACACACTTCAAGGCAGTAAAGCGCGCACACGTGGGGTTCCTTA
>APFE030959429.1:29768-48818 GCA_000404065.3 Pinus taeda
GCACACATTTCAGAAAATAATAATATTTTATTTGCACCACATTCTGTATTGTCCTTGCATCTCATCAACCCATCGACCGTCGGATCTGGGCTTTCCCATCTGACGGCCCACATTCATATCGGACGGGCACCGATCACCGAACCTTACCGCCCGAGAAAATGTCAGAGGGTGACATCAGGCCTCTGCCACGCGTCACCCCCATATTTTTTCGGGCCGCCCTCTGACAATACCATGACCATATCCAGAGCGGTCCAAGAAAAACCACTTACCTCTTGTGCTTTACCGCGTGCCCATGTCATTGCTACATCACGCCCAGGTCAGTTCAACTCGGCGCCCTGTCAGCACCCCCGCCCGCCAGCGCTCCAGCATGTCCACCACCTATGCAATCCCCATGGACCAGTCATAGGCTGCCATGTCACTCGATGACATCAAGATGACGTCACCTGACCCTGACCCCACCTGATGATGTCATGCTGACTTCATCCAAAAAAAAAGCGCCAATAACCCAAAAAGTCCATATTTTAGCCAAAATTTGTGTTTTTTGTCACTTTTGCCAAAAAGGTTGTTGCTCACCTCTGCATGCAAATTACGACCATCTGTCGCCAACCTGCAGAAATCCACCCGAAGACTGTTGGCGCCTTCAACCCACCTGCATTTGTGACCATTGCTGGCAATTCACCAGGTATTTATCCAAAGCATCCCCTCCGCACTTGGTTCTGTCCATAATTCTCCAAAACTGAATTAAAAAGAGTGAGGAACCTTGTATTTACCAACAAATCCCGGTGACCAGCATTCGTTTTTCAGTTGTAACATCGAAATTCACCTGTTGAGCCCACATTTAGTCACATTTTCCTAAATTGACAGTCAGTTCGCGCATTCGTGGACTTAAAACCTGAGCTGCACTAATTCACCGGGAAAACAATGCTACTAGTCCCTGCATTTGCTCAATTAACTCTGTTTTGAGCATTTTACACTATTATCACCACAGTTTACCCCATTTTCCCTTACAATTTGCCTTACTTTTGCGAAAATACCCCTCTGTGTTGTTCTGACCACTGAAACGAGTTCTAGTACAAGTCATAAGTACTACTTAACCATGGAAACACCAGTAGCCCTGAACATTCAACCTCTGAATGCCCCACAGAGAGAGCTAGAGTGGAGGGCTATGGGTGATAGAGATTACCAGATGATAGACTCATCTGCCATGAGTTCCAAATTTAATATTCACCTGCAGAATGAGTTAGAAACCCAATATCTCAGTGGAGCTGATATCTTAGAGATTTGGGAGTCCAACCTGCCCATTTACAATCTCCCTCATGTCAATGTCCTCCCAGACTTGATAAATCAATGTCGTTCCAGCTATGATCCATGTCAAAGAGTTGTTCTCACCCTCTCAGGCTCAGTATTGTTCCATATCACCCCTGAGGCCATTAATGAGATGCTACACTTTCACACTGCAAAGCCCCTAACTCCTCTCTCCATCAATGACTTGCTAAAGAAAGGGGGCAAGCTGTCCAGTGCTCAGATCATCAAGATTAATCAGTTATTTGTTCAGCCAAAATATAAAGCTGTGAGCACCACCCCTCCTATAGGATATCAATATCTCAATGAGCTGGGCAAAATGCTTGTGCATTTGATCAGTTACATCCTGGGTTATGGGTCATATGAGGATGTTGATGAAACCATTATGGCCATGCTGTCCATATTCGCCCCTGGAATGCCTCCTGTTGTGCACTATGATTTTTCTACATACATTGCCAATACGATTCATGAACAATTGATGAATCTAGAAAGGGAAAAGGTCTTTAAATACACTAGATACATCTATCACTTGTTCTTATTTTATCATCCCGATGCTTTCCCTGTTCGTCTCAATAAGCTAAATGCCCAGGGAAACCCAAGGTCTGTATTGTTTTGGTCTTCAACCTTTCATCATGTATATTTTTCACCTTACACCTACTGTGAATTCATAGACCTTTTTATCCATCCAGCTATTACCTTGTTATTGGGTGTCCCTCCTCCCAGATTGACAGATGAGATGCAAAGGATTCTTCACCTCTCAAAGGCCTACAGCATTGGTGATTGGTACTTTTACCAACACCATACAATAATCATAATATATGGCTATGAGTTGAACCCTTATAGGCTGCCAAGATATGTCCCTATGACACTTTTTTCCTTAGAGTATTTTTGGCAGTTTGGAAATGAAGACTTTGTCCATTTCCACAGCAAAAACAAGAAGGTTCAACTAAAAGTAAGGAACCAACTAGGACCATTTCTATACAACAAAAGGGAGGAAGGATGGAAGGAATCAGATTTGATCCTAGAGACCCTCAAAATGCAAACCAGTTTCCAATGGGTACCTTATGACCCTAATCATTTCATTTCCCTCAGGAGGGTAAAATACAAATTGGGTGGCTATGCTCACATGAGACTGCCTCATATTGAGAGATATGCCAATTCATTAAGCTGGAAAGAGGGCACTATAGAAGAGCCAATGACTAGAGAGCAAATGCTACAAAGAGAAGCAAAGAATATTGAGAAAGAGGCTGACTTGGAAACTTGTGGGCAGGTTTCCTCTTCCTATCAAAGGCAACTTGGAGTAGCTGCCTCATCCTCTACAGCCCAGCAGCAAGCAGCCAAAACTGTTCAACAGGAATCAAGCAAGGATAAAGGGAAGCAGATGGAGCATGAACAGACACCTCCTATAGCAGAACATCAAACAGAAAAGAAAGTAGAACAACAAGAAAAAGGACAAAAATAGGGGCAGCCAATACAGCAAGAACAAACAGCTGAAGCCCCAATATCCACTGAGCAACAGGCTCAAGAGAAGGTGCCTCCTAGGCAAGAAAATACAGTGGAGGCCTTAGTGCTGCAAACTCCACAGAAAGAAGAAAACGGAAAGAAGAGGGATAGAGAGCAGGAGACTCCCCTCACCACATCGACAAATCAAGGGGAGAAAAGGCAGAGAATGAATCCCCTCTTCGAGGAAGAAATGCCTATTGGGCAATCATTGGGCATGGGCCCACCGAGCATGGAGGCATCTTCCAGTTCTTTTCAGCAGGAACAAGAAAGAACCCTTGGAGGAGAGGTCAGCTCCTCAAGTCAGCAAAGGAGAGATGAGACAGGCATCAAGAAACAATTCATCGACATTAAAAGGAGAAATGAGCCACTGAAGCTCCAGATCTACAACCAGTTGCTTAAGATGGCCCCTACCAATCAGCAAAGGCTTATGTCAGCATACGACATAACAGAAGGGAAAATGACCATGATTCATTTCATGCCAACCATGCTGCAGCCACAGTCAGCTGCAGATTATATAAGAACCAACCTTGAGGTTCTTGCCGAGGACATCCACCCCATGGACCAAATAGAACTTCACAAGCAAACGGGTGAGATGGTATATTCAACACTGGAAGATAAAACCTTATTGGCAAATAGGTTGGAAAACAGCCTGAACAATACAGCTGCCCAACTTGAGTTGGAGAAGGCATCCTCTCAGGCCAAAGACAACAGGATCAGGTCTTTGGAGGATATAATCATAGAGCTTGGGCATGACACAAATGTTCCAAAAGCTATACAAATGCTGCTGAAAATAAGAGATGCAGACCTTGCAGCTCTAAGAAGGATGATTGAAATCCCAGCAACCCTTCACCCTCAAACAGAAGAGGTTTCCCAAAAAAGACAGGACCAGGATGTAGCAACATTGCTGGTAGCACTGCACAAGAAGCTAATGCAAACACAAGGGAAGTTGGAAGAGGTAGACGTTGCACTGTAGGCAACCCTATAGTAGAAAGAAGGAGGTCAAACTTCTCAGCCCCCTCAAGAGATCATAAACCCTGAGGAGCCCCCACAGACTACTGCTCCTCCCACAAGGCAGACAACTCCATCAACAGCAGCACCAGCACCAACCTCAGAACAGGCTCTGAGCCTTGATATGCAGAAATTGATGAGTGAAATCAAGATCCTAGAAGCCCAGATGACAGAGCTAAATGAAGCCAAGTAGAATTTGGCTAAGCTAAATGAAAAATATGACAAATCCAAGCAGAATGTAGCTGAAAAAGGGAGAGAAATAAAAGCTCTCAAAGAGAAGATAAAGGATTTGAAGAAAGAGCTCACCCTTGACAAAGTGGTGGCTGAGGTCAAGACAGTTTTGTGGGCCAATATTGGCCAATAAATAACAGATCAGTGGCAATATATTGAGACTATCCATGAGCGAATGGAGCTCATAGTCAAAGCACAGAAGGAAGTCCATAGAGCAAGGGCATCTCTAGGCAGTATGTATGAGATAGCCAACAGAATGATCAACGTTCTTAATAACCGCACAGGTCCTCAGCTGGCAGCAATAGGAATCTCCAACAGAATGGAAACCATCCAGCTGATAAAGAGGGTCCTCACATTGAAAATCCTGGTACAAACATTGGATAGAAGAAGCCATGACATGCAAACAGAAGTCAACAGATTCATGGATAAGTTTGCAGCATTACAGGGCAGAGGTCTTCCTGGCTTGCTGAACAACGCAGGGAGACTACTATCACATGAGAATTATGCAAAAAGGGTGAACACATTTGCCACCAATCAGATCACTCAAGGATCAAGTACTTCAGAGGTAACAGGGCCAACATATGGGCAAAGTCTCTATGATAGACTAGAGAACTTATTTTTTATTATGAATGAGATCAGACATTTGTTTGAAGTGCCTCCAAACTTCTACAAATACACAGAGGCAGATGAAACATTAGATGCAATTTTGAGACATCAATTGCCTACACAAGAGTGGTGGACCAGAATGATACAGTTGTTGCTGTAAACAGGAAGCTTTCATCAAATTTTTTTCATCAAAAAACATAAGTTATCATGTTCAGAAAATGTGATGCATACACTATGACTGGAGAAGAGTGGAATGAGCCAACTCAGCAGGAATATTCGGCCACTAAAAGCAACACTGACGGCTACAGGTAACAGGGCCGAGAAAGCTACAGCATGACAAAGCATAAAGACACATCATTCAACATTGATGTAGAACGCTCAACCGACTCAGTGGCCTCCAAAGGTCAAGAAGATTTATGACAGAATTAAAGACTATTTATTTTATATTTAGGGCAGCAATAACTTCCTTATCTACTATTTTGTAAAGTTGGTGAGCGTATTTAATTTATCAAGTGACTCAGCGGTTCAGATATTTTGTAAAAACCGATTGTATATATTCCCCCTCGCATAAGCTTGCAGGGGTTGTTGTTTCTTGTTAGAAAGGAGAACTCGGCTGTAATTTCTAGAATAATAATATAAACAAAGCTTGGAGTTTACAGGAATTGGGTCTTACTGATGCATGCTGTCTTGGAACCATTGAATGCTTAATATAATAAGTGTTCTCTATCTCTGTTAATGTTTTATTATTTTTTAACTCACATCTCTCATATGTTGTTCTAAATCTAGGAAGAAAGAAAAAGAATACCTCAGGATTTGTCCATGGAGACACCCTGATCTCAATCTTTCTTTACTATAAATGTTTTCTATGACTTCAGCTGTTTAATTGGAATTCTTAACTGCTCCAATAAACCCTGAATATTTCACAGTTACTATTTAGTAATTCATGTATGCTACTAAGTAGAAATTGTTGTTCAAATTGTTATCACACTGTCCGTAATTGCATTTCCCACTGTTTCACTCACTAATCAGAATTTATATTAAGAATAGCCATCTAGCCTTGCAGTAAAACTTTCTCCATCACAGGCACTAGGACTATCTCAGATTTTTGACTCCATATTCCCAATGGACTAGCATCTTTCACACACTTCATGCCCTTCTCACAACAACAGTTCACAACCAAAGTCTCAAACAAAAAACTGAAACTTATAACTAGCCTAAAATCTTCACAAAACAGAGCTAAAACTTAAAGAGAGAGCCCTCTCTGATTATAGGTAGGCTAGGACCTATACTCCAAAGCTTGGTTAGTGGTTACCTCGGCCGTATTCCCTTGGGAGTCATAGGAAACAACCTGGGTGTTAACACCTAGGTCAAGCCCCACTAAGCCAACAAATGGTTCCGTTTCCAGGACCGGGATCTACATAAGGGATGTCTGATGTCGTGCCACTGGAACCCAACAAAGAAGGAAATTGAAGATTTGTTGGACAAGAAGATTCACGAGTTTGTGACACAGGAAAACAGAACTCCAAAAGTATCTAAGTAAAAGTGGTTGGAGCACTATGTGTATATGGATATCCATGAGATTTTCTTTGCATCCTTTCCTTCTCAGTTGTATGGGTGGATCGCAAAGTTAGCCAATGGCTAGGGAAGGCGTAGGCTCGACAAACCAATAGTGTGGACTCCGAAATTAGTACGCAGATTAGAAGCATCACAAGATAAGATCGCGCAAATTATGGACCATTGGCTCAACAGGATAATAGGGGGATTTATCAATGATTTTTTAGTAGACATGATCGTGAGCTACAATGAGGCTGAGTGACACTTTCTCAAAGGACCACGAGGGAAGTATATTAAATCTTCGAATACTTGGATTAAGATGCTATTGTGATGCTATTGTGTGAAAAAAGGGTCATGTGAATACATTAATGTTTGGGACTACGTGGAGTGGAAATATCTACAAAAGTAGCAAAGAATTAGAAAACAGTCCCTTAATTTCACCCTCATGAGAGAGCGAGGAAGAGTTTGCTAAGGTCTCTCTAAGAAGCGTGGTTAGCTTGATAAGGCAGCACATTTCGCGGTTACCACCTCCACCCACATTGCCACCTGCTTCACCTCCCTCACCTCCATCTCCACCCACTTCACCTCGACCACCTCCACAGTACAGTATGGCGAGCGCGATCAAACTACTAGTATTCAGAGGGGTGGGTAATGAGGATCTAGACCAATTCTAGTTCGTGGTAAGAGCAATATGGGAAGCACAAGGTGTCACGGACGATAATATTAAGAAGGCTACATTGGTGAGTGCATTGCAGGATCGCGCATTAACATGGTACATCAAACACTCTAACAACCACCCAAACACAGAGATAGCATAGATCCAGAAAGCGTTGAATAAGTAATTTAGCAGGCCAAATTTAGAAACACAATCAATCATCAGGTTTAACGAAATCATGATGCTCCGAGGTAAGACTCCCTGGGATCTGGATCAACTGCTGAAGAGTAAAATCCATGAAGCCAATATGACGTTGATAGACAGACAACATCGTGCATGGTTTGTAGCACCTTTGAAACTGCACTTGAGGATGGCGCTATCACAACAAAAACTTTCCACCTAGGCCAAAGCATTGGAAATGGAAATGAGATTACATGAGACCCCAATACAAGACCCTAGGTTGGGAGTTCAACAAATCCACGCACAACTATAGAATCTATGCTTGGAAATGCAAAGTTTGAAGCAGGATAGGGCACCTCGGCTAAAGGCGCGGGAGGAAATATGGTGCATAAAATGCAAAGTCTAGGGACATGACAAGGGTCATTGTCTACTGTTCATGAACTACTTGGCAAGAGGAGGGCCAATGCCATTGAGACTAGAGGCATAGGCAGGGCCGAGTGTGGCACCTAATTTATGGTGCATGATCTATCAAATAGGAGGGAAGCACATGATGGATAATTGTCATTTGTTGCAGAAGTATGCACAGACACCTCAGCAATTGTTTTGTAATTTCTACAAGTCGGTAGGCCACGATGAGCGCACTTGCTGCAGTTATGAGCTAATGATGGATCAGACCCCAGCCTATAGGATGTAGACAAAAATGCAAACCCTCGACCCAGATGTGGGGATGGCGCACACTGGATTTCAAGGGCGAGGTCGAGGATGAGGTGGAATGGGACCAAGAAGGGGCCGCAAACAGTTAATTTGTTACAATTGCGGAGGACTAGGGCACTATGCCAGCAAGTGTACCAACCCAACCAGGATATCTTGTTCATATTGTGTTCAGTTTGATCATGAAACAATAGATTGTCCTACGTTGATGACAAGGATGTGCGGGAAAGGGGTATTCCATCCTCCCCCCACTCAGAATATACAAATAATGAGGTCTGGACTTCGTGAAGAGGACACGAATGTAAACATGATGCTCAAAAGCGGTACAGCCACGGGAGAGGATACAGGGAAGCAACCAGAAGGAAGTATGTGATTTCGCAAGGCCCCTGTGAAGGAACCTGAGTTTGACTTAGAACGCGCAAAGGAGACATTCATGGAAGCTAAGAAGAGCTTCACAGAGGCCTTCACTTCAGGTATTAAGGATCAACCAGAGCTAGGAATGGATCCTTCAATGCTCACTACCTTTCTGGAGACATGCATGAAATTGCTGCACAACAGCAAGGCGGTTAAAGGACTATAGGAATTGATCACTAGGTGTGCAGGGTTAGGAGAACCGTGTGTAGTCCAAAAATTGGGGAAGCAGGCATTACGCACTGGAAGGGAAATGAGGTTGACTGCATAGATTGGTGAGTATGAAATGGATTAGGTAATCCTATATCTAGGTTTGGACGTGAATTTATTACCAAAGCAAACATGGGAATGCATGGGTAGGCCCGCATTACAATGGTCCCCTATTCAATTACGAATGGCGAACCAACATAAGATTTTTCCCATGGGGAGATTGCAAGGGGTAACAGTTGATATTGAAGGCACGAGCACGCAGACGAATTTTGAAGTAATAGAGATTGTTGATGACAACAATCCATATCCCAAGTTATTAGGAATAGACTGGGCCACCGATATGAATGGAGTCATCAACCTGAAGAAGCGCAAAATGATCTTCGAGAAAAAGTCACTACGGGTAGTAGTCCCACTGGACCCAGCCGAAGGAGCGCGCTATACTGAACCAATGCACAATGATGATAGCGATGATGATCTTGATTGTATTTATAAGATAACTATGTGAGACTAGGATTGGGTGAATTTGGCTGCAGATGAGAGAATCTCGTGGGAGTGTGAAAGCTCTTGCACTTTAGACTTAGACGAAGAAGTAGAGTGATGGCAGAATCGGTTGCACAAAGTGACGACACTGAATTGCAACATGATGGTTAGGTCACTACGTTGTGTGAAAACAGAGGAAAGAGTCCGATATATGATGGATTGACAGTGGTGGATGAATTCCTGAGCAAATTTGAAAGCGCAGTACTGGAACAGCAGTGGTTCAATGCGTTGAAGTGGGCAATGCACGTAACACCCACATGATGGTGGGGTACACATTAATGAAATTTTGAGGACTCGTGAGGATGTAGAAGGATGATGCGCCTATGGTTTGGAAGCCCCCAGCTTTAAACAAGAGTCGGTCGGCAAGGATGGAGCAACTTGTGCACCCACCTATCTCGATGGGTACTGATATGTGTTTTGTAGCCCACACAAGCACACACCAAACTGAGGATCAAAAATTGGAACAGGACACAGCAGTAGGAAAGGTGATGCGCACCACAAACGTTCCATGTGGAAGCGTTCAATAAGGTATGTGGAGTCCTGAACAGGGTTCACCAGGCGAGACAAACTGATTAGGACCTGCGCATGCTAGCGATTTGATGGGCCTGTAGGACCATTTGCAAAAACCTAAGCGCGAAGATGATTTCAAAGCTGAGGAGCAGAGTCAAGACCATAATGTTGGAGGAAAGGAATCCTCATGCAATAACTCCCATAGTTGGGATAGTACACGAAGTCCAGGACAAAGAAATTACGCAGCTACGCAAGGGTGAACATATGCAGATTCAGGAAGCCATTCGGTAAGGGAGCCTTAAGCTTCGCAAATTCAAAGAAGATCAGGTACGACTAAGGAAGAAAAGCATGTTAATGGACGCGAAAATCAAAAAACTGGGCAATGAAATCGCGCAAGCATGTCTCTTCGATAAACTAAGAATGACAGGACAAGATACAAATAGCCATACTACTGCATTAGAATATTTTCGCCTACCATTTGTGACTCTACTACCATATCTATGACCACACCTTACCAAACATAGTAACCAGGGGAGCGCACTGCATAAGGAATAACACGCAGTGATGACTGTCATGAGGGTAATTCAGGAATGCTCACGGACCAGGCTGGAAGGTGAAGTGAAGTCTTGCACAGGTGGTGCGACCACCTGAATATCTGTAGGGAGCACAGTCTTAGCACTCCAAGCAGTTGAAAGAGAGCGCGAGACTATAAAAGAGTCTGTGAGGGAGCTGCACGATAAGTATGTTTCATGCAGGATAGATATGTCACAAGGGTCGCGCCCGCGCAGAATTGGCTACACTACCGTGCGGGTAGGCTGGGAAGTGACTATTGGTGTCACTGTTCATGACAATATGTCCAATTTAAGACAAAGAGGAGCAGGCGGCAGGCGATTAAGACACAAAGTCAGAACTAGATTTGGCACGATTTTCCACCAAGAATGCATTAATGACTCATAAATGGGGGGAGCAGTCAAATTTAAATTCGAAAGATGCTATAAAACTACCAAGGCTAGCCACAAGACAACTTGCATGTTTGAGATTTGATCTGTTACAAAGAACACACAGTGTTGAGCACCAAGCAGTGTTTGAGCCTCCAAAGTCGCAAACAACTACAGATAGCTTGAACAAGATGAAAAATACCAGGAGAGGTGTGGGTTTTGTCGAAATTACCACTGAGGAAGCCGCAAAAATCCCTACGGTGCAGGTGGGGAATGCACCAGAAATTCTGAAATTTCCCCAGACGCTGAGGCAGCGGGACCAGTCCACATGTCCCCACGAAATTCGCGGTTTCGTAAACTTTGTATGTAAGACAAGGCCAAGACTATTAATCTTGAGACAAATGATGAGGAGGAGGACCTCCAGGATTTCATAGAGGAGATAGAGGCACATGAAGAAATGGAAGAATACATCCAGCTGGTGCTCGTTGTAGCAAAACTACCTAAGTATGTCCCTCCGCGAAAAGGGAAACTAAAAGTACCCAAGGATTTGGATGCCGCTAAGAGCACATTGCAAACCCTGCTCCTCCCAGATGGAATTATGTTTGAATGTTCAGTCCTGGGTCATGTGCCCACGATGAAATTTGAAGATTGGGACCTCGTGGACAGTGAAAATTTCCCACATTTGGAGAGTAGCAACCTCATGAAACAAAGCAAGGACAGGTCAGTTACAATGCTAGAGCCACGGAAATGGCTGCAAGGTATAGATAAGGCCAGGCTACTCCACCTACTATGGATTCCACACTTTCACCAGGCACCGATCACGATCTTTGTTACCAAGCAACTGCTTTTCCGGGTGCATGATGGGTACTTGTGGCTGTAGGAGCTTATTCCCATCATGACGGAGCTTACTCATAGGATTTCTCAGCTTCCTTATAAGGGAAGGGAACCCGCGGAAATAGTTGGCAAAAGCAGATATTTGGCGCTCGCGGAGGCCGTGAAGAAGAAATAAAAGTAGAAAAATAAGCAGAGAGGCTAAGTAATTAGTAGAATTCAAGACAAAGGGGTGCGCATAGCTACCCAACTACTGGCAGGGAAGGTGATGAGAAAATGTTGTGGCAATGAGGTACCAGCGACAGTCGTCGCCCTGGTGAATAATGCGTGGAGGGGGTCCAATTCAACTGGGCTGAATTCCTCTATGAAGAGTTGATCCGAATTGGATCCTAGAACACTCTCTAAGTTTTCATGAACTCTTTAAAATTCATGCCAAAGTTTCAAAGTCTTATAAAGATCGAGCTTATCAGAGATATCCTCGTAACAGTTGCAATTTGTGATCAGCACAAAGCAACGAGGACCCTCGGTCAAGCGCACAGACCGTTGGCCCATGGTAATGCGCGCTATCACAAATTAGAAAAACGGGAGGTCATTTCAAGAAACGGGGGTAGTTTCTGATATGTGATTAACGACAAGTCTCTAATTGCATATCGTTAGGAAAACCCCTCACAGAAGGAAAAGCCCCGAGCGCCCAGACCTGAAAAGTTATAAAATGTAACGGATATCGCACCAATTTCGTGAGAGGTGGGGTCCCACAAAAACTGGCAGAATATCAGAAGGGCTTCGAGCGTTAAGCGGTCTCAACCAAGTCTTGCCCAATGCCACACAATGTGTGCCACACTCACATCAGACAGGTAAACGTCATGTTACTTACCCGCCCAATATGAATGATGACCATAGGATCTGGAGGCTCCATATCGATGATGGAGACACAATCCGATGGATGACCAGATTCGACAGGGTAAATAGGTAGAGTTGTATAAGATTTGAAGTCCGATGTGGATGATGCATTGGAAAAAGGTTGTGTTCGTGGGCATTCTTGGAGTTAACGGTAAAAACATTCATTTCAAAGACGTCCAAAAGAACTGACACTCAGTTCATTATGAAATAGGTGGCAACCTACCTGTGAGGCATTATACAGTGATGATGACGCAGAACAAAGGAATTCAAATGGACAGAGGCAGGGGAACTAGAAAGCTGGGAAGTGGAAACGAACAGTCAGAAAGCAGATTGGCTTTAAGGCCATGAACTAACAGAGAAAGAGACAAGTAAGTTAGAAGTGGAAAGCTGAGAGCAGAGAACAGAGAGAAGAAATCGAGCTGACCTGCAGAAGAAAAAGGCAGCATTGAGATAGAGACAAAGAGAGTCTGAGAGTCTGTGTACTCTAGAGAAGGCTTGAGAGGTTCAAGTGAACTCCTCTGTAAATGCTTGTCATGTATTGAGTCTTATATTGGACTCATACCATTGTGACCCATAGGAGGTTGAGAATTAGTAAAGAGAGTCTATGTACTCCAGAGACTTGGGGAATCCAAGTACATTCTTGCTGATTTCTATTTGTTAAGTGAGACTCAAATTGAGCTCACTGTTGTAAAAACTCTGCTTTAAAAACATAATAGAGAGGCCACCACTGAAGGCTGGACCGGGAGACGTAGCCCAGGAGTATTTGGTGAACTCCTTATTAAACCTATTGTGTTTATATGTTTTTTCCTATTGCATTTTCTCTAACTGCTTCAGTGTCTGTGTATTTCACAATCTTATTGATCCATTGTATAAAGTAACATAGGCACATCCATGCACATGAGTCTGTAATACCTTATTGTTTATCTTCAATCAATTTTAGATCAAGTGATATCAGAGCTCTAGGTTGTTAAGGTTAGACAAGCTTGTGCTGGATTTTGTTGTTGAATGCTAACTAGGACAAAGCTCAAATTAGGAGAAGGAGAATTGGTTAAAGCTAACCTAGAAATTGGAAGAGTCTACCCTAAGAGGAAAATGGCCAAAGGAAGTCCCTTGAAATTAGACTCCCAGTTCATGGATAGTTTCATGACCATGAGAGCCATGGTGGAGGAAATGTATAGAGAATTTAAGAAAGGTAGAGATGAAGATTCATCAAACTCCAAACAAGATAAATGAGTAGAAGAATCTCTCCTCCATGACCATTCTAAAGGAAAAGGGAATGAAGAAAAGTTGACCACACCTCCTAATAGCCTTGAAAATAAAAATAAAACATCTTTGATTAAATTAGATGTTAAATTTGATTTGTTGATATATGATGGAGAGTTGAATGCAGAGAAGATGGATAATTGGATTATACATATTGATGTGCATTGCAGGGTGTCATGCGGAAAGAGTTATGTTTGCGGACAAACCTAACCTCCCTAGGAGTCTAAGACTCTCTAGTGACAAACAAACCAAACAAGAACAATCCTTCTCTAAACACACGTTATTCTATGAGAGATCAAGTGTTTTCCAATCTTACCTTAGGTCCAACGCTTATTGTAGCAGTCTAGCCTTGCTGATCCAGATGAGCTCCTCCTTCACTTTAAGACCTGCATACACTAACAAAGCAAACGATTACATAACACCTGAATAATTATAAAACAAAGCATATTCATCACATAGACCAAGGAGTACATGAAATAATTCATTAACAACAAATCATTGAGAAGAATGGACTTATTTGTATTAAGGAAACAAAAAAGGAACCATTACAACCTGAGCCTTGGTGTTGTGCAAGTTCCTCCCAGGGTCCAGCAAGAGATTTCCTCTACTTTGACAAGCTTACCCACTCCCACTATGGCAACAAGGAAGGATAGTGATCTCTCCTCACAAGTCAACAATGGAAGTCCTAATTCCAGCAGCATTTACCCTTTAGAATGTTCAGCTTTCAACCTCCCCCCCTTTGGCCCAAGGCCTGTATTTATAGTATTCTAGAGGAAGTTATTCAGTTCCAACATCAATGGGATACTCCCTCTTTTGGATGGGGTAGCTCCTCTCATGATGGGATAAGTTCCTCTATCATAGGGATGCATGAACCATCTGGAGGCGCTCAATACACGTCAAACACTCTTCTAGAAAGCTCTAGAAGTGACCACAAGTAACTTTTTTAGGATGAAACTCGCGCCTTTTGACCTTTACAGGAGTACGCACCCATCCCTTGACTTACAGAGCATACAAGTACGCAGGTACAATGAGCTTGGGATGCGTACACGCAGGCAAGGTAGAGAGAACCTGCGTACCCAGAGATAAACATGTTTTAAAGTGACTTTCTCTCTTTTTGAAGTTTGACATGAAGAGCAAAGGTTTGAGGCTTGACAAGGAGGACAAAATGGCTATTTAACTGCAGATAGCCATGGTGACAAATTTCATTGTAACAGTTAGCATAAATTTCGATGTTTTTCTATTTATTAGAATACAATAGCATAGCATTAGATTAGATAGAAGTATTCCATTTAGAACAGAAACACCCATCTTACTCACACACACACACTAAATTGGGAAACTGGTCCCATATCCCCAGTTGGACCCGCTATACCAAATGGATAAGGAGCTGCCAACCAAGGTCTGGACCGGGCGGGTATCCCCTTGTTGTCGACCCGATTTTCAGGGCCTTCAACATATTTTGCGCTAGAAGGAGGGCCTGAACTATGAATGGCAAGTAAATCCAAATCAAAATACCATTTTGAGAGTAATTCGCCCTCACCATCTCCTCTGACTTCTCCATTACACTTAAATCCAGAGTTAGAAGTCGCTGGAGCATCATCCGCTGCTACAAATGCTGACATTTCAGAACAATCTGTTATTGAACCTCCTGAAGTCGAATCTCTGATTCATAAACTTCAGCAATTTTCCATTTCCCCTCAAAGATCTGATAAATCTCAGGGTAGCATGACTTCATAGTATAACCCTACTCATCCCCTGACTAGACTTAAGAGTGAAAAGTTCGGTATTTGGCTAACTGAACTACCTCTTCCTAAAAGGAAAAGAGCAAGGAAGTCACCTAAAGGGTCCGACAGTGAGACTCTTTCATCAACATCATCCATCTCAACTTCTCCACCACAAAGTCAACCATCTACTCCACCACCCCATACCATTATCGATCCACCTAGTGGAATCCCTAAAACTCCTCCTCAATCATCTACGATCATAATCACCTCGTCTTCTCAACCACAGGGATCATTTTCTGCAAATCCCCCTATTAGCAGTTCAGCAATGGCCCAGTCTCCATGGAACAATCATGGGGAAGTCTTAATGCCTGCGCCCTTGAGTCAAATACCGGCCAATCCTGAGAAATCGCTGCCCAAGTTCAATCCTGAGGTAGGCATGCTAGCAGAAGAGCACATAAACAACTTTATGCTATCCATCAACCTCAACGGAGTTACTAATGAAGAGGTTGTTGTTCGGCTATTTCCTTATACCCTACAAGGAACAGCCGAATCGTGGTATTTCTCATTACCCTCTAGATCTATTACTAGTTGGGACATCTTCCAAGACCAATTTCTAACCAAGTTTGGTGATGACAGGTCTATGGCAACGATAATCAATGACCTATCCAACCTTAGGGTGGAATCTAAAGAACCGATCAAAGATTTTAATCTACGTTTCAATAAGATTCTAAACAAAATTCCTACTGCTTCCCAGCCTAGCAAGGAAATGCGATGTGAATGGTATATCACTGCATTACCATCGAACATAGCAATATTCGTGGACAGGTCTAATAAAACAACCCTTGCTAAAAACATGAAAGAAGCCATAGCAGTAGAGAAACGTATAATAGCCTTAGAGAAGAAATCTGCATTAGAAAATCAGAAGTCTAAGAAGGTCAACTTCAAAGAAGAGTCCAAGAAAAAACAAGCAAAAGATCCATTCAATTTGGAAGGATTGCAAAAAGTTCTTAAGACCATGTCTAATGAAATTGTCGACATAAAAAAGCAAGTAGCAGAAACTTCTTCAAAAAGGCCCTAGAGAGATTTTAAAAGAGGTCCGTCAACGGATTCAAAGCCACCCAATGCTATAACAAATGCTAAATCCGAGGAAGAGGAAGAGGAAATTGTCACTGAAGGGAAAACCGATGATGAAGAAGTTGTAGAATTACAAGTAATGTGGGATTTCATCATCCCCCAAGAGGAAGATCAAGAAGTATTCCCAGTTAACACACGAAGTAGAAATCAGCTTGATCCTCCCCAAACTACCCCAAAACTAAAGAGCGCAAACTCTGCAACAAAAGATAAAGTCGCAACAAAGAAAACGACATATAAAGCGACTCAAACTAGCCCAGTCCAAACAGATTCACCTAATCCATCTAAAACGCTGATCGTTTTGGATGAAATGGAGTACAATATCATAGAAGATATGAAAAAGACTAGGGCAAATATCACTCTATATGAATTGAGCAAGCTAAAGCATCAACAAAAGATAATGATGAAAGAATTACATGATGTGCCAGTTGCACCTTTGCCTGCCGCTGTAATTTATCAAGCTTCTCAGAACATGGGAAGACCTCCAAGTAATACGACTAACAAGATTGATCCAAACGACATCGCCTTAATTGGAGGTAGATCAAGATCTCATAATCCCCCTTTTCTCCTTACTTATGAAATTTTTAACAAAAATGTACATAATTGTTTAGTGGATTCAGGTGCTTCATTGAATATTTTACCGAAGTCCATATGCACTAAATTAAACGTTCAACCACAAAAATCCATTGTTTGCATAGTTCAGCTGGATAGGTCTCAAGTCGAAGTCATCAACGAACTAAATTAGGTAACCATAAGGCTGTCATCCAACCCGAAGGTATGTCAAGTGATTGATATTTTAGTGGCTGATATCCCTGAATTTTATGGCTTAATTCTTAGTAGGGATTGGTCAGAAAAACTGCATGGATACTTCTCAACTGACTGGTCGCATATGTGGCTACCTTACAATGGTAAGCCAAATCAAATAAAAGTTGAACGAGAATTACATCAGAAGTACATAGTAACAGAGCTAGAAGGGGAAAATAAACCAGTAGCATATAACAGTAGCATAATTGGCAATTATTCAATAGATTCTTTTCTTGGAAATTTTAATTCTCATACGTCCCCATATTTAGAAAATTTCATCTTATCCCAAGTTGAAAATTTTTCTCAAACGGATAGTTCAAAATGTATCAATTTTTTAAATAAACCTGTAAATAAATCTTTGTTTTGGAAATTATTTTTTGATGGTTCTAAATCTAACGAAGGAGCAAGAGCAGGATGCGTGCTAATTAGTCTAGAAGGAGACAAAATTGTGTTAACATGGAGGCTCAAATTTGATTGTACCAATAGTACAACTGAATATGAAGCTTTAGTTCAAGGGTTGTATAAACCAATCAGGCTAAACATAAAGTATCTCCAAGTCTTCGAAGACTCTGAAATTGTAGTCAGACAGGTACGAAATACTATACATTGCGTGTCAGGTCATTTAAAACACTATCAATCTTTAGTTCAAGATCTAACTAAGCATTTTACAACATTCAATATTTTATTAATTCCCATACTCCAGAACGCAAGCACTGACCTTTTAGCTAACGTAGCTTCTAAGCTCATTCCTTCTGAAGATTTTAGTCCAGATAGATTCTCAATAGAATTAATCTTTAGACCTTCTATTCCTGATAACATCACAAATTGGATAATATTCAACGATGATCCTAATATCGTAAATTTCCTTACTTCTGAAGGATCCTACTCCAACCAAATAATCGACGAAGATCAACATGATAAGCAATTACAGCAAGATAGCACTCACAATGCTATACCTAAATCAATGGTCAAGTTAGAAGACCTGTACGATTTGAAAGATTGGTTTAAAAGGTCTACCAATTCAAAGCTCCAAAGTTTGACCTTGAATTAGGAATTGGTAAACCTAGGAACCGATGCCAAACCTCAAAACCTAAATCTAGGCCTTGGCCTAGCCCCCAAAGAAAAGCTAGCATATATTCGTCTTTTGATACAATAAAAAAACTTTTTTTCTTGGAATTATGATGAACTTAAAACATACGACACTTCTATCATCCAACATACTATTCCGATGATCGATAACGAAAAACCTGTCCAACAAAAATTGAGAAAGATTCATCTCAACTTAGAAAATCAGATAAAAACTGAACTCAATAAGCTATTGAAAGCCAAGATAATTTTTCCCGTCAAACATTCTAAATGGGTCTCCAATATGGTACTTGTTAGAAAGAAAAACAGAGAGATTAGGATTTGTATTGATTTTCGCAATCTCAACAAAGCCTGTCAAAAGGATAATTTTCCCTTACCACCTATGGAGCAGATATTGCAAGCAGTGGCAGGCTTAGAATTAATGTCTTTCTTGGATGGATTTTCAGGATACAATCAAGTTCTAGTAAATCCTGATGATCAATTGAAGACTACATTCAGACTAAATGGGGCACATATCCATATCGAAAGATGCCATTCGGTTTGATTAATGCTGGTGCCACATTCCACAGAGCCATGGACATTTCATTTAAAGGTTTAATCAATAAATCTATAGTAATTTATTTGGATGATATAACCGTGTAATCCAAGAAATGAGGCTACCATCTCAAAGACTTGGAGCAAATCTTCGAACGATGTTTAAGGTACGAAATTTCACTTAACCCAAAGAAATCTTTTTTCGCATTAAGTGAAGGGAACTTCTAGGATTCATAGTGTCAAAATCTGGTATTCACATCGAATCTGACAGAATCAAAGAAATTTATGAAATATCCCTACCTCATAACAAAAAATCCATGCAATCCTTCCTTGGCCAAATCAATTTTGTAAAGAGATTTGTTCCATATTTTTCACGAATCGTATCTCCTTTACAAACCATGATAAAAAAGAACTCTAA
>APFE030959429.1:50234-66280 GCA_000404065.3 Pinus taeda
GTTATGTGAGGAAATGTCAAGTCTACCAAACTACTGCTGGGAGACAGAAGAAGCCATCCTTACCACTACAACCAGTTAACATCGACCAACCTTTCAGTCAGTGGGGATTGGACATAATAGGTGAGATCATTCCTTACTCTTCCAAGCAGCATAGATATATCCTTACAACAACAGATTATTTTACTAAGTGGGTAGAAGCAGTTCCACTCAAGACGGCTAATGCTGAAAATATCATTGAGTTCATAGATCAATCTATAATAATAAGGTTTGGATTACCTTCCGCTTTAATGTTCGATAATGCATCATACTTTTCTGGAAATGTAATGACTGAATTTGCACTTAAAAGAGGATTCAAACTTAAATATTCGGCCAATTATTATCCACAGGGCAATGGATTAGCCGAGTCTACAAACAAAAACCTAATCAGGATTATCGAAAGAACAATAGACCAAAATCATAAAAATTGGCATAAATCCTTAATATACGCTTCATGGGCAGACCTAATAACGAAAAAAGCTTCCATGGGCACTTCTCCCTTTAATTTAGTTTATGGGAGAGAAGTTGTTCTTCCGACTCATTTAGCAATTCCTTCTTTGTCTCTAGTCAATTACATGATGAAGTACAACTTCTTCATTACACTTTAAGGCAATTGAAATAAAAATTAGAAGAACAGTGAAACAGCTAAGAAATTGCGGTGCTCATCTCAGGCACTAATTAAATCTCTTTTGATTCAAATATAATGACCAGAAAAGAATTTTAGGTGGGAGATTTAGTTTTAAAATGGGACAAGGCACACGAAGAAAAGGGTAAACATACAAAATTTCAAAGAATGTGGCTTGGTCCTTTTCAAATTGTAGAAGTCGTAAGTCCATCGAAATTTGTGTTAAAGGATTTAGCAGGTAAAAGAGACTCTTTTCCTGTCAATGGACAAATTCTTAAGAAATATTTTCCATAGAATATTATTCTTCTATTTTGTAGAGTAATAGTTTTTCTCTTTTTCAGAATAAAACTAGTTATGAATGGTTACATTAGGCATTTACGAAAAAGATACCAACTCTCTTTCAGACTTTGATTTTTTTCTTGTATAAATAACAAATCTTTTGGAAAATTGATCTTTATTATTGAAAGATACAATTAAAGACTCTAACCTAGATATGACACTAGTTTCAACTTCATAAAAGTTTTATGAAAATAACCTTTAGTGAAGAAATTGTTTTATATTAGTGCAATGAAAGGTATCAATAATAAAATAAAGATTCTCTATAGAACAGTTACTTCCAAAAACTCTATCATTGTCGTCGAGAGCTATCTGAAGAAGACAATGACTTCCTCCCTGCTAAGGAAATCACAACTTTCAGAGGAACAATCCAAGGATACACTTTATTCTAAATAATGAGAGGTCTCATCACGAGATGACTTATCATAATCACAGATATTATAACTTGCTGACTTTTCCAAATACTACATACCATAACAGGGAAATGACTCAAGATTGTTACAATCAAGAGGCAAGGGGTCTCATCACGAGCCAGCTTGTTCAGCGAAGTTATAAATCAAGTGAATGACTATGTCATAAATTGGCCACCAAACCAAGACATTGTTCTTTAAGAATAAAAAGAAAATCAAAAAGAAATAAGTGTAGATGTGGATTCTTCTTTGAGAGTTGTAGATTTTTTTTAGTAGGATACAGGATCATTGCTGGGTAAAAGGTAACCCTGTCAAGGCTATGAACGCCTGCTGGCAGCAGAGGCTCTACCTACAACAAATGAGTATATATTAAACACTGGTTTACAAAGAAGACTTTGTTTTATCTTTACAGACCAAGTAATGACTGATGTAAACACAAAGACTAACTTGAGGCAGCAAATAATCAAAGTTGAAAATAGCTGAAGCAAAATGTCATTGATATGTTAGAGCATAATGTTTCTTATCTTTCCATAATAAAGTTTAATTTTATGAAGATTTGTTGTTTTGGAAGCTAAAAAGGTTCAATAGAAACACAGAGATAACTGGTTCTTCCAAGTGAATCGCCAATTGTTGTGGCCACCAACAACCCCCCTCCTTATGAAGTATTATTGCTAATACTAAATAAGTGGGGACCCTCAAAAAATTAGTTAGTGTTACATTTTCTTACAACATCATGGACTTAGGAAAATACCTTCAAAAATCTAAAAAACCTAAGTTTCATAATGAAGAAAATTAAATTTACTCCTTAAAGGATATCGCATCGCGCAAAGGATGATAGGATACACCTTCAAAATGAGTTAAAATGAAAAAAGGCAAGAATGCGACGCGAAACTTCATCGCATCGCATATACTGAAGACACACTCACATTGAAAAACTTTAAAAATTCGCCGGTATGCAATATCGCATATCGCACATCGCAAATATCACAAGAATTATAACGATCTGTGATATTGCGATATTGTGATACTGCGATACTGCAAAATTGCGATACTACGATCTGCGATAAAAACAGCACGATAACATTGCGACATTGTGATATTGTGATACTGCGATCTGTGACACCGCAAAGCAAAAAGCAGGACCCCTCCATCGCAGTTGGTTCTAGCTTATTGTTCGAGAAAAGTTTTTACCCAAGAGTTGGTCATGTATTTTAATGCGAATTAATGAGTTATTGCTAGTTATTAATGAAGTAGGGTGTTGTGTTTTTTGAAGAAATAGCTCATGTAAGGTGGCATGTCTTGCATATCTTCGACATTTAAAAGTTTTCCTTTCATTAGTCCTTTATCATTACTTCCACCTCAATGTAAACTGCAGGAAACAAGGACAAAGCGTTATACAGGGCATTACATAGAAAACAACGAGGAGGGAAGGCAATGATCCAATGAACATTTCGGAAGGCACACTTAATCCATTCAATGAATAAAAAGAGTTGTAGAACTCTTCTGAGGCATCTATCATAGATTTCTCATGTACAACCATGGTTGAATGGGTACTGAACGACGCTGATACCAGAAATAAACAGCTTAATTCTCAGGGTCAAGAGCTCACGGAACCACTATTTTTACAAATTTTGGGCTTTATACCGACGAAGAGAAAAAGGCGCAAGAGGTAAAAATCACATCAGGGAAGCCTGGATCAAGAAACAGAGGCAGTTTCCGATGCGCGATTAGCGGCATCGCTAAGAAAAATTGTTCGAAAAGGAAGATCCCTAGTTGCGCAATCACCTGCGAGTCTCAAAAATTGCAAGAAATCAGCGATAGAAGCAAACTGGAAACAGAAGACTGAAGGAAAAGCAGAAGCAGTCCAAAGGTTAACCAAGTTGAAATGGGATTTTTACCAGGCATACATGGTAATGCTACATATTCATTGGATGATTCTCAAGCATATTATCAATTTTACTGAGAAGATAATGCCAGCTCTTGCCGTTTCTGTTTGCTTAACTCAACCAAAGGCGGAAGACAGTCAACCGACTCTACTCAGAAAAATACTGAATGCTTGCGACATTAAGGAGTAGATTTAGAAATAGTTAGTAGATTTAATTTTAGAATAGTTTTTCTTAGAAAGAGGACGGTCATTTAAACGGAATCCTCAAATTTTGTAAATAAGTTATTTAGTTAGTAGTATTTAAACCCTTCTCATGCATTTAGAGAAGGGTCCAGAAATTTATCAAAAACTTATCCTCACAGCATGCACTTTTGCACCCTCAGAGGAGGTTTTGGTGAATGAATGGAAAAAGGTTTATTTGATATTTGCATTTGATATCTGCTACTGATGTTGCACTTCTGTACTCTTAGTAGATGTTGAATCAAGGAGAGATAAATCAATCATTGCTTGAAGCTCATGAGTATGACTAGTTATAAATGGTACTTTTATCTCTTAACCATTTCTGCTTATGCGTTAAAGTGATATTCAGTTTTCAGTTATTTATATGTTACAGCATGAATGTCTGAGTTATCATTTAGCACTTTTGTACGATGATAACTATTTGTTTATGTTTAGTGTATTAATAGCTCATTTATGCGATAAGTTTTAACATCTGTTTCATCTAACTTCTTATACGAAGTAGCTCATTTTTATCGAATTCTTTTCTTATGATAGCTGAATGATCTTTATTCAGTTATTGTTTGAAATCCTTTTAGATCGCATAGAAGAAAAATCACACCCTGGGTTAGCATAAATTTTGATGTTTTTCTGTTTATTAGAATACAATAGCATAACATTAGATTAGAATTAGGATAGAAGTATTCCATTTAGAACATAAATACCCATCTTTCTCTCACACACAAACTGAATTGGGAAACTGGTCCCATATCCCCAGTCGGACCTGCTATACCAAACGGATAAGGAGCTGCCAACCAAGGTTCAGACCGGGAGGGTATCCCCCTTGTTGTTGACCCGATTTTCGGGGCCTTCAACATATAGCAAATATAATTTTGTTTCTTTTTTAATATCAAATATTTTTCTAGGTTTATATTTTTTAAGGAAAGAAGAAATAAGAAAAATTCTATATATTTATAAATAAACTAGAGTAAAATATAAAAAAAACAAAAATTAAATTATTTCATAATCAAAATAAGTCGTCTTTAGTGCGATTTTTTGGAAGCTTTTCTAGTGGGTTTTCTAGTCTAATTTCTCTAAAACTCCATAGGAATTTATTGAAATCACAAGCTTGATGGGTAACCCTGCACAAGTGCCTTACGGGTTTTCAGGTGCTCAATCCATATATACCGTAGAAAAAACCAGTTTAAGTAACACAAATCAAGATTTCACCTCAATTTTTTGGGCAGAATTCTGACACCAAAAAGTCCCACTAAATACAACTCCTAATCAAAATGATTTTTTTAAAAATAAAATTTATTCTTATCTTTTTAATAAATTCCTTTAAAATAATTAATATGGTTATTTAAATTATTGTTTATTAAGATTGTTATTTAAATAATTTTTATTATTTAATACAAAGACCTATCATTTAAACATTATAAAAAACCAGTGAAGAAATAAAATTAATTCCACATTCAAAAATTAAGATAAGTTTACACTTACATATTTTTATTTTTGATAATGTAATTTAAAATATAAGATATAAAAAATATAAACTTTTACATTTTTACATATTTTCAATTTTAAAATTAAGTGTAAATAAAAAATAATAAAAACTTAATATCGTTTATTTTATATTATTTATTTATTATAGAAAAAAAATGAAAATTTAAACTTTATAAAAATTTAGTAAAAATCACATAATTAAAGAAAACTCTAATTATATAACTTGACTTTTTTTCTAATTCTCAATCTTTAAAATTTGTATTCATATTTTAAATACTTATCATTTTAACAAATTTAAATTTTAATGGTTTTAATTTCTTATATGGAAAAAATATCCACATTATTGATAATGATGATGATTAAAGTTCACTAAGACCAATATGGCCTATTCGACTTAAGAAAGTAAGAGATTAATCAGACTTAAGAAAGTAAGTGGTCTATTCTATTCTGAAGCATTCAAGGAGCAGTTCTTATCCACGTTGTTTTTATTATAGGAGATAGAGTTGATAGGAGCAAATAACAAATTTCGAAATAAATCCTATTGGTGTTAGAGTCAGAAATTTCAATCCAAATGTATCAGTTGAGGGGGTTAATCTTATGAAGCTGAATGTGAGGAGAAATATCACTCACATTATAAAAAGCATTATACTTTTTTTTGGTACATAGACAATCATCTACAGATATAGACCCATGATCGGATGACCATCAATGTAAAGCATTGTACGGATGATTTGGTATTTTCCTGAAATTGCAGCTCGGATGGATGAAACTAGATCTGGGGTCTTCTATCTCGTTCAATCGTTCGCTCAAGGATGAGTCTAACCATGTGAATATGTGATTTGAAGTAGAACATGGGAAGACACCATCTGATTATTGGCCTATGATGTAAGTCGTTAATAGACGTGAGAGAAATCACCAATAATGATAATGGTCCTCAAGGTACTACAATACATTTTGCATGGTGTGAATGGATGTTTTGATGTCGAACACCATACAAAGTCTTTTGGTCGAAGGCTAGTGATGTCAACCTATCGCTCGAAGCGAGAAACTTGCCATTGATGTATGCAAGCCTCAAGGTACTAGAAGGGTGTTTCTAAGTCATCTTCTTGGATAATGTACTGATGTCGACAAGAAGCGACTTGTCGCAGGAGGGCCTTGATGTATCCAACATCAACGACACGAAACGAGTGTAATGACTTTGGAGATTAAATTTAACTAACAACACAAGGTTCAGGAATGGGGGTAATGAAAATGAAGGTTTATGAGTATTGCAAAGGATGAATTTTAACTGAGTGACTTATCTTGAACATGGCAGCGACACTAAATGAATTGGCAGCATTGACCCAAAACAAAAAGTAATGGATGGTATGATAGACCAAGGTATGATGACCATCAAGCAGATAACCTAGCCCATATAGTCACACTGATGAAGTGAAATTGTCATCTTTAAGAGCGACTTGCTGCCATAAAGTGGTTTACCCTTTTTCCCATTTTCCCCAGTCATTGCTGACTAGTACCTCTTTATTTTTTATCAAGTTTGAGGAGGATAACATATGCTTGTTGTATAATTCCACCCTTTGGGTGAATCCATCGCTATCTGATGTTTTAATGAGTCTCAAGAAAGTGAAACTCAGTCTTGTCATGATGGACAAGTTTGTCATTATTTGATGTTTTAACAAGTCTAACGACAACGATAACTCAGTCCTTTTCATGTTTAGAGAGTTTGAAAAGGGACAAAAAGAAAACTCCAAAAGTTCTTTTTCGTGGATTTGTCTCTCAAGTCCAAAAAAGCGTAAAACAATTCAAGAGAGAACCTATTGACCATGTTCAGTCAACATATTCCTTTTTAGTAAATAATCTATCTCAGCCCAAAAAAGGGTTAAACTTATATTGAGTAGATGTCATTTCCAATTCGTTAACGAGCTGAAAAGGACAAGCGCTCGACAATCTTTTCATATTTTGAGAGTCTAAAAAGAGCTTAAGAGGACTCCACTTTGAGGAACAAGTGGTGTCTAGGATAGAAATTGGTTCTTGTGATGTTGGAACTTCTCAAAACATGTTGATTTCTATGAAGAGGCTGGTTAATAAAACCACTCATTGCAACTGCTCATCAAAAGGGTAAAACAATCAAGTGAAAGTGTATGATGGGCGACGCAGATAGTGATGATGGAAGGAGAAAACCCAAGTCTCATATGATAGAAGAGGCTGATAGAATGGCAATCACAAGGGTTAAAATTGAGATGGGTTCATTTTTACACAAGCTTGAACCATGGGGAACTATGCTTGGATTTAGTTTCATGTTTACACAAGCTTGAAATGAAAAACTATGCTTGGATTCAGTGTCATGTTTACACAAGCTTGAAATGAAAAACTATGCTTGTATTCAGTTTCATGTTTACACAAGCTTGAAATGAAAAACTATGCTTTGATTCAATTTCATTTTTATACAAGATCGAAACAAAAACTATGCTTGAGATTGGTTTACATTCCCCCAGCATGATGACTTGAGACTAGGTGCATGCCCCCAAGCTTTATTGCATTCACCTAAGTAGACTACTCGTGGCTATCAGGTGGATGGAGTGAAGGTTCATTTATGAGATCAAGTGAAAGACTCGACTGGGATTTTACTCCAGGGGACCTTGTTTCATTTTTTAATGAGCTTGACACAAGACAAGGAACTCTGCTTAAATTCCTTGTTTCATTTTTTAAAGAGCTTGACACAAGACAAGGAACTATTCTCTTATACATGTTTCATTTTTTAATGAGGTTGACATAGTAAAAGAGTTATCCTCATATTCCTTGTTTCATTTTTTAACGAGGTTGACACAAGACCAAGAACTATCCTCATACCCTTTATTTCATTTTTTAACGAGCTTAACACAAGACAAGGAACTATGCTCATACCCTTGGATCACGACTCATAAGAGGTCATGAATTCCAAGAGGTTCTCATCGGATGGGAGAGCATTAGAGAGATCTAATTCTAATGCCCCCAGTACATAATGCACAACATCGTGAAATTGATCGTCAGTTGATGTAGGCATGGAATAGGTTGCCACATAATTGACCCATGGCGGGGAAGATATCATTGGTACAAAAGGACCATTTAGGGAAGATGGTTGACTGGAAGCCATATTTAGACCGTTAAATGAAAGCTAGTCAATAGTGACAATTCTACCTTCATGCAGGAAACACATCACTCGAAAGAGTGTTGAAACAATAGCTCCCATGTCATAAACATAGTCGCGCCCAAGAAGTAAATTGTAATATAAAGGGCCTGTGACTACCATCACATTGAGATAAACAATTTTTCCTCCCAAAGTAATAGGCAATTAAGGAAGGATTCCTAATGGTTGACTGGTTCCTCTGTTAAAAACCAACAGATTCTGGGTAACAGGCACAAGTGGCGGCAAACCGAGCACTTGCCAAGTACTAGAGGAAAGGGTACTCACAGATGCACCTTCATTTATAATAGTGCTAGGTACAATCATATTACAAACCTGTACTATGATCTGGAAAGGCACATAAGAAGGAAGATGCCATCCTACCAAACGATTCCAATCAAAGGAAGTGAATAGACTACTTGGAGGGGGTACCATAAGAACGGGAGGATTACCCCCTTGAGTTATAAGAACAAGAGGATTTTCCTCCTGTCTTGATGGAAAAAGAAGGTTGCCTCCAAGCTCATTGGAATCTGAAGAAACGAAAAGAACCTAAGTGGTATCATATTCATTCTCTACAGGAAAGGTATGATTCATTGAAGGTGAAATCGGGTCAACTATTTCCTCAACCTTTGACGAGTCAGGTTAAGACTCATGGGATTCACATTCAGAGAGAGTGGATTTGATCGACAATTGATTTTGGTCAGTCACTTTATCAACTAGTGAAGGATTAAGGGAGAGTCTTATGTAACCAGATGGCAATCGCTCCAAAGAAGCAAGACGATTATCCAACACTTTTTTGGCTTCATCTAGATAGGGACAAAGGTGAATGAGGTGATTCCCTTCACATAACCTATAGGGAAACTTAACTTTACCCTTCTTTCCATGAACTTTACTACCACTAATTGATGGTGTGTCACCAGCATGATCTCCAGAAGTTGATGACAAAGGACGATGTGAACGAGAAGACCATTCTTCTAAGATATAAGGAATATCAAGACGATTTCGAAGAAGATGGTCTCCCGTACAAAGTTTGCATGGATATCAAACTTTGTGAGGCTCATTGGACGGTTTCTCATCAGAAGTTGCATTCGAAGCAATGGTTTCTTGGTTGCTCCCTTGCTGAATTTGCTTCTTCTTCTTCTTCCATTTTTTATTCTTATTAACCACTTGGTTACTAGTACCAATACTTTCACCAGGCGAAGAGGAAGCAGGGGAGGAAGAAACAACTGAGGAAGAAGGCAAAGGGTCAACTTTAGGATCAAATGGAGGTTGATTTTGTCCAGTTGGAGGAGTACTCGATTACGGAGAAATCACGACATTTTGAGCCAAGGAGTTTGAGAACAACCGCACTGGCAAGCCAATGGTAAATCTCGAAAGGGATAATGTAGCCATATAAGGAGCACCAATATTTCCAAAAGGAGGAAAAGGACTAGGATTCCCATCAAAAGGAATTCCTTGATTGATGTACTCTGAATTTGTCGCCATATTTCTCAAGCTAAGATCAACTAAGGAGCGAGCATGGAGGATGTTATCCGCGGTCAATTAATTTTACTTTAATCAAAATAACATAACAAAACAAAAGAGGGATTTTCTAGGAAAAAGGATTACCAAGCAACTATGAACTGCAGAATACCTCCCGACGAACTGAGAAGTACGGGCAGGCAATCTCCCCGAATGCTGTGTTCGGTGTATCATAGTGTACAAGGCGGTTGACTCAGTTACCTAAGGATGTATAGCAACCTAGTGTTGTCCTTCCATATATACCCGAAAGTACGTGGAGGCCTAATTCGTATTAGCGTTGTCTAATGCGAAACTACATAGTGAGAGCATTCCCATATACTTTACGTACTGTAACACCACCCTATATACTCGAAGGTACATGGATGAGCCACGATATACTCACATACGTGGAATGCGGTGTCACACTCGGCATGTATCGTAGACAAGTTAGAGACAACTGCTATGTTTTATGACGCCGGAACACGTCTCTAGCCTAAAACCTCTAAATGTTATGTGTTAAGTTATAATGCTCCATTAGGTTAATTCAGATGAATTTTAAGTTGATCTTCTTTAGAATTTTCCTTTCAAGGTTTACTGTGTGATGTATGTTTGCAATTCCTAGAACGCAACTATTATGATAAACATTCTTTTCATTCAATTTGAACAATGAAAACCTTAGCTAGAAAGGGATAGAGCAATCAGATCTTTGACAAAGAGCAAAGAACATATCTAATGCAATTTCCTTAAACTATTCATATGAGCACACACAAACTTTTCAATGCACGATGCATGTTTTTCTTTTCAATTACCTTAATGTTAAAATGAACAAAAGGAAACTAATGCACATACAATCAATCAATCATTTTGCAAGAACGAAGACTTTACAACAGTTCCTTTTCGAAAGAAATGAAGACTTTTATGACACTTTCTTTTGAACAAAGATTAATCGACTATAAACTAAATTTGACAATGACTTGATAGTGATAAAGAAATCATTTAAGAAACACTAAAAAATCAAGGAAAAAGTAGGGTTGGTAAAGGAAACACAAATTGATTTGAGAGACACAAGCATCATTGACCTTTCAGCAAGCAGAAACAGAAGGAAATTTGGTAAAAAAAAATCAACTCAAAGGAGGGATTTTTGTCCTAAGGAGGATCAACGCAGCCTTGAATGGGAGACAATGCACTTCAGAGCATTGTCCTCCAGCTAGGGGTACTCTGCAGCGCTCTGTCTCTAGACCAAACCTGCGCTGGTGCCAGAGAGGCCATCCTAGGGGCTTACAAGCACAATTTTCACCAAAAAACAGTTCAAAAACGCTGAAAGAAGATGAATGGAAGCAAGTAAGGTCTACTAGAGTGTACTAGGATGAAGGTAAACTACTCGGAATGATGATCGTTCCCCAGTGGAGTCGCTAATTTGTTATGAGGAATTTTGCATCTACATATAAATGCTAATTCCCTAGGTAGGTAGCTATACCTAGAACAATAGATTTAAAGCACTTATCCTTTTTCTATAGATGATAAACAAGACAAGGGAATCAAAGGACCTACTTATTCTTTCACTTTCCTTTTGTCTCCTTTCTATGGCTCCTGTCGCTCCTTCTCTAACTTAACTCATTAAAAAATTACCCGCAAGCATAAACAGAAGACAGAGAACTAGTCAAACCAAGAGGTCTATCAAATATAAGTAAATGGAATAAGATACATTCACACATATAAACATCATATATCAAGATAAGCATATGGAAAAAGGTGTAAACAACTTTATTAAGTAGAAGGTAGAATTACAACCATGAAGTCTGATCCATTGTCACCCTTCCAGCTTGGGTTCCATCCAACATCACATCAATAGCACAACATTTCGGCATCATAACACTACTTACTTACAATCTCAATCCTCACACCAACAATATCTCCTTACAAATTCTCAAAGTCCAACCCTTGATCACTTAGATGAGTGCTCAATTTATAGGCAAATGGAGGAGGTTTGATCATAAATGAGGGTATTGAATGGCCTTCCAAACTTAGAGTTAGTTTCCATGTAAGAAGGGATGAGAGGATAGGAGGTACTTAATCATTCCCTATCCAATTTTGAGCTCATAGGAGATGATAAGTGTGGGAATATTCTACATGGCTCCAGAAGATAAGAATATTCCCAGAACCCTATGATGATTTCGCTCAAACTCACCCAACGTAGGTCAAAGTGGGCTTAGGTGCTTTGCAGAGCACCCTGACATGGGCCTACCTGCACTGAAGCACAGTTACCCCTGATCAAGGCTGCGCTGGTCCCTCAAGGAGGCAATTCTGGAGGGCTTCAAGCCAAGAAACTCTCAGGGAAGGAGGCATTCAAAGTGATGAATTATCTAGGGCATGTAGCAACTGAATTAGGGTTTGATGAGCCCTAATGATACTGATCTGAAAAATGGGAGTGATGTGCCCAAATGGATCTGTAACACCATGATGGTCATCTTAAAGAATCTTTCGACGACCATGAAAACACAATCATTGTCATGCTTAGTAGAAGGAAGGCCCGACATATAATACATGGAGACATATTCCCAAGGCCGACTAGGAGTAGGTAGACGAGTATACATGCCTTGCTTCTTGATGGTTGGTTTGGATTAGGTGCAGGCGGTGTAAGATATAATGTACTTCCCAACATCTTGACGAAGTTTCGAGCAATAAAAATACTTCTACAATACCACCACTGTTTTCTTTACCCCGAAATGTCCAGCAACCCGACTGTAGTGCGCCTCCCAAATCATCTTCACATACTCACTTGAAGGAACACATATGCGTCCCAAGTGGCATAACAATGCATCCTAAAGGTGAAAATTTAGAACTTTCTTCCCTTCGAGGAGTGTCTTGTATATGTTGTCGAATTTTGGATCGCTCTTGTAAACATGCAGCCACCCCGATGTCTTGTGCCCACAAGAGTCGAGCACAGTGATCAACGCCATGACCGGTGGTCTTTTGAGTCAATCAACAACATTATTGGTGCTGCCCTTCTTATACATAATGTTCAAATGGAATTGTTGTAGATAGGTGACCATTTATGATGGCGATTGGTCTACAACTTCCCTTGTGTCTATATGAACTGTAGAGGCTGGTGGTTTGTGTGGATGACTGTTTCCTTCCCCAGAATGTAATGCTTCCATTGATGATAGACCTGCACAATGGGATACATTTCTTTGTCATAAGTGGGGTACTTTCAGACTGTGTTTGAAAGTGTCTCATTGTGGTAAGCCACTGGATGCCCATGTTGAGTAAGAACTGCCCCAATAACATAGTTGGAGACATCTGTCTCAATCTCAAATGGTTGTTGCAGGTCTGGTAATGTGAGCACTGGTGCAAAACAGAGGTGATTCTTCAGCTCAGAGAATGCTCGCTGCTAGGTTTCCGACCAAAAGAATTTTTATTTCGCTTCGCCCTTGGTGACTTGACTTATGAGAGAACCCTAACACAAACCTACTGCAGAAATTGGCAAGACCCAAAAAGCTGTGGAGCTCTGTTAGAGTGGTTGGGGATGGCTAGTCTTGAACGACTTGTATCTTGGATGGGTCCACATGTACACCTTGCTCATCAATGATGTACCCCAGATATTGGACTTGGGTCAGGCTAAAGGTGCATTTCTCCAAGTTAGCACACAACTTGTGTTGTCGAAGGGTTTGAAGGACTTGTCGAATATGGTGGAGGTGCTCTTCCCAAATATGGCTAAAGATCAAGATGTCATCTAAATACACCACCATGAATGCATTGGTAAAGGGCCGCAAGATGTCGTCCATCAGTCTCATGAAGGTTGCAGGGGTGTTCGTCAATCCGAATGGCATGTCCAACCATTCAAAAAGGCCCTCGTATTTGAAGGCAGTCTTCCACACATCAGAGGGTTCTATAGGAACTTGGTGATAACTTGAATTCAAGTCAATCTTGTTGAAATATTTGGTCCCCTTGAGCTGGTCCAGATGGTCATCAATTCGTGGGATTTGGTACCTATTCCGCTCAATGATCTTTTTCAGCGCCCAATAGTCAATACAGAGTCTCCAGGTCCCATCCTTCTTCTGTACCAATACAATCGAGCTCCAACAAGGTGATGAGATTGGCCTGATGTGCCCTTTCTGCAGTAGTTCCTGAATCTGCCTCTTGATCTCATTGTTCTATAGAACAGAGCATCGATAGATCAATCCATTGGGCAGCGGCGCGCCCGGGGTCAGATCGATGGAGTGCTTGACCTCATAGTGCAGAGGTACCCCTGTGGGTAAGGTGAAAATGTCCACGACCTTGTCCATCTATTGTTGTTGTGCAAAGAAGCCCTGCCTAGAAGCCGTGGACACAACCTTCTTCTTTCCTTGGGGGCGAATCATAAGGAAAATGAATTCCCTAGTTTGGGAAATGTTCTTACTGCATTTTTTTGCAGTGATCAAAGAGATGACAATAGGTCGGGCTACCTCCAGTATCCTGTACAACTTATTAGCCAAAGTAATAATCACAGAGCGAGGTATAGACTCATATACAACATGTTGCTTCCACAAGTATGGTTGCCCTAAAAATACATAAAAAATTCAATAGGAGCAACGTCAAAAAATACCTCATTCGTGAAGAGCTTGATGCTATAGGAAAGGCGGCATTACTGGCTGACGCGAAGATCTCATCCTCGGTGAAGCCACCCAATGGTGTACGGCTGTGGATGTGTTGTAGTATTTAGGCCTAGCCACTTCACAACTTCTACTGAAAAAAGATTGTTTTGGCTCCCCCTGTCGACAATGAATTACAACGAAGAACCCTTCACCCACATGTGTGAGTGGAAGAGGCGTTCCCCCTCCTCTGGATCTTCAGGCTTAATTTTCTAGATCTTTGTGGCGGCCACGGTGGAACTGGGCTCTGCATTAATGATATGCTTCCCTTTGTCAGTCCCCTTATCGAGTTCTCATTCAGAGTCGAAACCCATGTCTAATTCGGAAGCCTTCAGCTTGGCCACTAGTGACTGCTTGGTCCGACACTCACTTGTATTGTTTGTGGAGCTCTTATGGAACTCACTCCATTTTCTCATGTCCTTCTTCGTCTTCGTGGTGTTGTTCTTTGCTTGCAGCGTTGGCAGGTTGTACTGGGTAGCCCCACCTTGGCTTGGTCCCATGATATGTGGTTTGGGGGCGCCTTTTCCTTGCTTTGGATTCGTAGATCCAAAGTCCTGCTTCTTCTTTTTAAACTTCTACTCAATCTTTACAACGTACCGATATGTCGTTCTGAGCGAGGAAATGTCCAGGAACTCCATCTTGTCCTGGATGTACTTGTGTAGATAGTCGCGGTACTTGAGCACCAAATGTTGCTCAGTATCCTTGATACCCAGCTTCGTGCGAAGGGTATGGAAATTATTTGTGAACTCCGACACATCTTGGTCCCTTCCCTGTCGTAGCGTGGTCCAATTTATGTATTTATCTTCACAGCTCCCGACAAGGTAATACTATTCCTTGATGGCGTATTGGAAATAATTCCAAGTGGGTGAAGCTGAAAACAACGGGGGTTCACTCTCATCCTTTTGTTCACAGTAGGTTTCCCACCAGTCCTTCACATGTGGAGCAACTTTGAGAAGTGAAAACGTAATCTTTTCCCAATTGGAAAAGTCATGAACTAAAAAATATCCTTCCAATAGATTTAACCATTTATATACGATGTTTGCATCTATTAGGCATTTGAATATGGGAATATCGAAGTTAACTTGTACCTTAAAAGGAGTGGCACCTCCAGAGTGGCTGTTGGATGAAGATGCATTGCTTGTAAGTAGCCGTCGAAGTATCTGGGCAAAGTTATCCATCATTGCATCCCTCTGTCGCCCAAGGGCTTCTTCAAGCAACATTTTAAAAGGATCTTGTGCCCCCTCTTCTTTCTTTTCTTCTTCCATGGGAGGTCATTGGGTTTTGTGAGGCTGACCCTACATTACTTCAACCAGATCGAGCCCTAACTCCTTATACCCTGACCTCGTTGGGGACATGCAAAGAAAACAGAGAAAGAGCAAACCACTATGATACCACTGATCCAAACTTAAACAGGAATGCAAAAAATTATAGATATAATCATAAACACAGAGATGCGGTAGAAAAACACTTCATTTCATTAATATAAAAATTTTGAACTATGCTTACAAACAGAATGGAAATAAGATAGCTCAGGCAATGGTAGCTTATCTCTGAGGAGAGATGTGGTGGCTACATGCCTTTGAACTGTATTACGACGAGATTCAAAGGCCTATCTATTCTTGAGAAACAATGGAAAACCCTAAACATCCAAAAAACTAACCCTAGGAGATGAAGAGCCAAAACTGTGGGCCTCGTTTGGGTAAGTTGGTACATCAACTTCTTGGGGTCGTAACTTTGG